>CAJUYI010001649.1:29442-47945 GCA_910591695.1 Galerucella pusilla
AAAAAAAAAAAAAAAAAAAAAAAAAAAAAAAAAAAAAAAGTAAGTAATTGCCATATATCTGGTATGCGGACTCACAGTCCAGGACTAGCATGGTCCTGGAACAAAAAAAATTCACGCCAGTTCCGGAAGGTTGAGGCGGTAAAAATGCCAAAATCTGGACGAAGTGCACGCATTTTGCACATGTTAAATATTGGTGTCGGTCCCGTGGAGGACCACAATTCTACAAGCAATATTCCTCTATTGCCCAATTTTCTTCAATGCATAACGGAGGATAAAATTCTTGATGATTTCCGGAGGGCTAAGGAAAACTCAACTGAAATTGATGATACTCCGTACCATGCACCTAATATTCCTCACACCCAAATGGTAAAGCTATCACTCCCTTTATCTACAGTTTTTCTGATCACTTGAAAAAAAGTTCTTGTTCCACTGGTTTCAAGGATTTCTGTAACCCCAGTAAACGAAGAAAACAATATTCCCACTCAAGGTATTATAAACTAGGTTTTTATAAGCAATAATGCTAAGACTGTTATATTATTTTCAGATATTATGGAGACGCCACTAAATAGCAATGGAGGAATAGTAAGTAAGGCAGAGTGCGCCGGAATGGAAGTCAGAGGTGAATATCTTACTCTTTAAGTCACGACATGTTAATATTTGTATAAGGACATCAAATTTGTATGCGACAATGTTCTAGATAAACATCTCCACCTACGTCCCCGACCAGTTCATCATCTAGATCATCTTCATGTTCGTGCTAAGATAGCTCCGGGGATTGCTCGTCCTCATCTGCGTCGTCAAAGAAAAATGCAGAACCTTCAGGAAAAGCTGTCGTAGTTTGTAATGTTAATGAAGGTAATATTATAATTATCTTCATATATAATTTGCGTTGAGTGTCCATTTTTCTGTTTAAAGGTGGATCCGACGAAAACCTACAGAATGACCCATATGGATCCGATGATAGTGTACAAGATCTTTTGTATCAAATATCTGAATCGTCCAATTCTTGGGACGAAGATGACTTGAAAAGGATTACACTAAAGAAAAAAAGAAGAGTATTGATCCAGACACAAAATAACAAAGATAGTAGAAAAAGGAAGAAGTTACCAGAATTGTGGCAAAAAAAACTCGCAAAACATTGGACAAAACCGTGGACAAAAAAAAATTGGTCCCTTGGGCCCAATTTTTTTTCGCTTCTCTTTAAAGGAAAATAACCACAAATAACTCATTTTGCTACTAGAAGCTAAAAGAAAAACATTTGGAAATTTAAACAGAAAAAACAAAAATGTTGACACATTGATCTCATGCGGCCACTGAGTTGCAATTTTTGCCCTCGGGCCATATGAGACCAATGTGTCACCATGCCGATTTCATGTTTTCACAGGTCTCGACATGTGACTAGAGGCAGATGTGGTCGCTCGCACTTACTAGCACAATATCAATTCAGTTATTTTTGCACTTTCGGCACGTAAACAGCGAAATTTACAAAAGTTATTGCAAGAATGTTTTTCCGATGAAGAGGATAAGAATGACTTTGAACCCGACGGAACGTCAGATGAATTTGAACCCGAATCAGATAACGAGTCTGACTCTGATTCAACAGAATATCGACCGCGCAAGAAGAAGAAAGTTTTGACGAAATTAAATGGCCCAAAACGCACTACCAATTCACGCCAAGTGAACTTAGGAGCATCGACGTCTAGTGAGATTACCCAATCAGCCAGTAAACCACAACATAATATATCAGATACTATTGAAGATGTTATTCGACAAATGCAGGTTTCTTCATCTGGTGACGAAGAAGAGGATCAGGTACATATGTATGGGAACCAGTGACTGGCAGTTACCTGAAGAAATTTGATTTTTTGGAAACCGAAAATGATACTGGATTTACAGCGGAATTTTATGAAACAATGTACAATAAAACTCCCTATGATTTTTACAAATTGTTTGTAAACGACGATATCATAAACTATCATATCGTATCATAAAAATACTTCTTTTTGGCTTTTTTGATTATTTTCCTACTTTTAGGTGACTGGAACAAATCGCTATGCTGACCAATGCATTGAGAAAACCGTTCATCGTAATGCTCGCGTGAAGTCTTGGAAACAACCTGCTTCCGATGAGATGGAAAAATTCTTCGGAATTATCCTTTGGATGGGTTCATGTCCTCTTCCTTAAGTGCAGAGCTACTGGTCCCGAGACGAAGTATATACTAATTATATCTGCAAAGTTATGTCTCGCAACAGGTTCCAACTTTTTCTCTAGATGCTCCATTTCAGCGATAATAGAATTTTGTCAAACGACAGGTTGCAAAAACTGAGGCCGCTACTAGAAAAATTGGTAACTTTATTTCAAAACCCGATTTTACCTTCTGAAAACGGATGTATCGACGAAGTTCCGTTTCGAGGACGACTAAAATTTTACAGTACATGAAAAATAAACGCCACAAGTTCGGCATCAAGTTGTTCAAGTTATGCCTTGAAAAGGGTTATACCTACAACTTTAGTGTATATTGTGGAAAATCCAAAGACGAGCAAATGTCAGTTCCATCCAAAATTGTCATGGATCTCATGGGGAACCTCTTAGGTAAAGGACGCACGCTTTACACTGATAACTGGTACACTTCTTGCAGTTTAGCTACCGAATTATTGAAGCAAAATACCCATCTTGTGGGAACATTGCATGTAAACCGAAAATTCAACCCAAAAGACGATGTTCAGAAAAAACTCAAAAAAGACGAAACAGTTGTTGCTGAATGTAAGAAAGGAATTGTGGTACAAAAATGGCGCGATAAGCGCTATGTTCTGTGTCTAAGTACTAAGCACACGGATGAGATGGTTCGGAGACATTTTGAAACCAAAACTTATTATGGATTATAATAAATGTGAGGCATTTATTGATCTATCCGACCAAGTGAAAGCCTATAATACATCTCTAAGGCGAAGCTTGAAGTTGTTCAGAAAGCTGGCATTGGAACTTTCAACAGGAACGTGTCTTGTAAATGCTTATATCGCTCATCAGCAGATAGCTAATGAGAATATGTCAATTACTAAATTCAGAGAAGAAGTTGTAAAAGGACTATTGAGACAAAATGAAGTTATCATCCCATATAATGTAGAGTCCGAGGAAGCCTCACATATACTGAAGATGTTGGTCGAGCTAACAGAAGACGTTGTGTTATTTGTTATGCGAAGGAAAACTCCCCAAAGTTCATTGAAGTGCTCTAATTGCGAAAAACATTACTGCCTACCTTGTTTTTTTTGTAGCGAATAATGCGAATAAAATATAAACTAGCGAAGCATTTGTTACCTTTATTTTAAGTTTTTATGTAGAGTATAGTTTTATTATTATGTAGTTGTACTTCTTTGTAATAAATAAATAAATTAGTACTAAAAGAACCAGAAGATTATGTTTCTAGTTTGAGAAAAAAAAGAAATCAGATTGCTGTAGGGTGCCACATCGGTCTCGCATATCCACGCCAAATATAGCAATTGGACCGTCAGGCCATGCCTTTTAAGATCCCATTGATTCAAATGCATACAATGATACCAATGCTGCTTCATACAACGAAATGTAGCGGCGATGTATATGAGTCCACATTGGTCTCACGAAGCAATTAATACCCAGTTATGGATGAGACCATGTTGGTCTCATCTGGCACTCAACGTGTTAAGAAATACAGGAGAATCATACGTTTATACTCAAGTTCATAAACATGGAGATGATACAGTACGAATCAAGAAAGAACGTCAATAGAAATCAATCCTACCACCATGTGAAGAAAAATGTAGAATTAAATGCCGTGAGAAGATTTCTTCGGAACAGCGTGAAAAAATTTTTGCAGAGTTTTATAAGCTTGGTGAGATAGGAAAACAAAGAGAATATATTGCATCAAATATGTCAAAAATTTGTCCCAAATATAAATACAGTAGTGTTGCTAATCCAAGAAACCCAAATAATGCATTCGTCTTCATTATCACAGGCAAAAAAAATAAGAGTGTGCAAACAATTTTTTATGGAGACCTTGGCAATTAACAGTAGAACTATTCAAACTGTTCTCAAGAAACAGTCATTGACATTGATAGAAGAGGAAAACATGGAAATCACAAAAAAGTAAGCGAAGAAATAAAAATAAGACTACACATAGATACAATTCCAAGAATCGAAGCTCACTATTGTAGAGCAAATACTACACGGCAATTTATAGAAAGCGGAAAAACATTAGCGGATCTTCATAGAGACTATTTAAAATTGTGTGAAAAAGAGAAAATTGAACATGGGAATTACCAACTATATAGCAAAATTTTCAACGAGGAATATAATTTGTCTTTTTACGCCCCGAAGGAAGATCAATGCGAGTCATGCTTAGAGTATCAAAATGGTTCAGAAGAAGAAAGAGATAAACTCGAAGAAAAGCACCAAGAACATTTACGAGAAAAAGTTCTCAGTCGAAAAGAAAAAGACAACGACAAACAGCATAGCGGTGATGATGTAAAAGTTATAGTTTATGACCTACAAAAAGCTTTGCCCTGCCCAACTGGTCATGCCAATTCATTCTATTATGTTTCAAAGTTAAACGTTTTCATTTTAACTATATTCGATATAAAAACCACCGAAGGTGTCTGTTATTTGTGGCATGAAGGAGAAAGTCTGCGTGGTGCGAATGAGGTGGGATCTTGTATATTCAAATACCTTGAAGCTCTTTCCAATGGACTCGAATTAGAAATAATCTTTTATTCCGATAATTGTTGCGGGCAAAACAAAAACAAGTTTATAGTTGCTTTCTATGTGTACATTATTAGAACATTGAAAATCAAGCCAATTACCCATAAATTTTTCATAAAAGGACATTGTCAAAATAAAGGAGACAGTGTACATGCAAGAATTGAGACTGAAATCTCAAACTATAAAAGCGAATCCAATTTTTGTTTCAGATCAATGCACTGTTTTAATTAGGCAAGCCAAAAAAAAAGGGAAAAGCTATGACGTTAATGAGTTATGTTTCAAAGACATACTTGATTAAAAAAATTGGCATCAGATCTTCACATTAATATATCAAGACAAGTGAAATTTACCAATCTTCGAGTAATTAAGTTACAAAAATGTGATCCAAATACCCTCTACCACAAGTATTCTTTTGGTGAAGAGAATTTTATGGGAACAGAAATTGTAAATCACAGAAAAAACATTCAATTTGATAAAATAAGTTTGTACCCCGCTTTTGTGAATGATCCGTCAATATCAGAGGCAAAAAAAGAGTTGGTTGGTTGGAGTTGGTTGAGAAAAAAAAATGTGTTCCCCATTACTATTTAGATTTTTTCAAAAACCTTCGGGTAAATAATGATTGTACGTTACATACACTGAGGAATGTTATATGCATGCTGTTTTCTCCCTTATTCATGTGATGATTTGCCAAAATAATATAATTTCAAGGAATTGGATAAAATCCCGTTCGTGGGATCGACTCCAAAAAATTAAAATCCCGAATGGGCGGAGCTTGCGCAGAATATCTGTCTGAAATCTGACTCTGACTACATTCGTTTTCGTTTCGTCTGTCAGTGTCACCCGAGAAGATGAAAGTAAATGATTCTTTTTCATCATTATAGTAATTTACAAGAAGCTATAAATAAATATGAAAAGGAAAATAGGTTGCAGTTTTGGAAAAGGGATTCAAAAACACTGAAAAGTACAAAAAATCACTGTACAAGAGTATACAAAAAAGCAATCCCTGAGTTAAAATATTATATTATAAAGTACTTATGCATACATGGGGAGCAGGAGTTTAGGCCATGTAAAAACAACGAACCAATGCGTAAACATGTGGGGTAGGTAACTAAAAAATTATAAAATGGTTAGATATAATTTTAAAGTTTTCCTTTTTTGTAGGACTTTGAAACAAAAATGTCCAGCTGAAATTAATGTAAAAATTTCTGATGAGAAATTTCTGGTAATTAAATCTATAAACAATAACCATAATCATGAAATCCCTACAGAGTAAGTAATTATTTTAGATTGAAAAATTTGTAAAGAATGACAATGTGTTCGTTAATGTACTTATACATAATAACAATTATTAAATCACACCTAATTGTTGACATAAAAGTTTTCTTAATTTTTAGAGAGGTATTCAAACAGTTGCCAAAACAAAGAAGATTAACTGAGGAAAACCGAAAATCTGTCATGGAAATAATGAAATTGAAAGTAAATAAAAAATTACTTCAAGCAGAACTTGTTCAAAAAACTGGGAATACTATTTTATTACGTGATCTATCGAATATTGCAAAAAACGCTCATGGAAAAACATCAGATAACCTTCAGGAAATTGTCACAATTTTGAAAGAAAAATATCACTGTACAATTGATGTACAAACTGATAGCAATGATATATTTCAAGGAATTTTTTTCCAAGATAATGAAATGAAAAGATGTTTTTCACTGTTTCCTGAAATACTCTTTTTAGATGGAACTTATAAATTGCTGGGGAATAGGTGTCCAGTTTATGTGATGGTTGTAGAAAATTCCTTTGGCAGTACTGATATTGTTGGTGTATCTGTTCTAACAAAGGAAGATAGTGAATCTTCAGGTTGGCTTCTTAGACGGTGCGTATTTTATTTTATGGATTAGGTCATTAGGTACCTATATAAAAAATATTCGACTGCTATTTATTTCCATTTTTGATTTCAGATTTAAAGAGAGAAATCCCAACTGGGAGAATATAAAAGTTATAATGACAGATAAAAGTGCCGCAGAAAGAGATGTTATTACTAAAGAATTTGGCAATGCAAAAAAAATAATATGTTTATTTCATACCCTACAAATTTTCCAGAGAGAGGTAACAATATCAAAATTAAATTTAAAATCTGAAGAAGTCAGGATATCTTTGGAATATTTAAATAAATTAGTGTATGCAGAAAGTGAAGACAATTACAACAACATTTTAAGCGAGATGAAAATCAAATTGCCAGCTGCAGTGATGAAATATTTTTTTAAAAACTGGGAGCCAATTAAACATGAGTGGGTAAAATGTTTTACCAAGTACACTGAAAATTTGTATAACTTTACTAACAATAGATTAGAAAGTTTAAATGCTAAACTGAAATCTGTTATTTCAGTCTACAGTACTTTTAATGAATTTATCAATAAATTATTCATTTTAATACAGATGAAGCGTGTAGAAAAACAGAATGAGTACAGTAAAATGATACTAAAAGTACCAAAAGAACTTTCTGATGTAAATAAGATGTTTTATCTTACTGCTTATGCATATAAACAGATAGAGAAAAATCTACAAGATGTTCAGTTAGTTGATAATCCTTTTAAATTCAACAGAATTGATGAAAGAAGAACTCTTTGTATGGCAGGAAAGGATGCAATATTAGTGTCAGATACAGACTGTCAATGTAGCTTTTTTATTGCTATGAAGCTGCCATGTAAACACATCTTATTTTATAGAAAATATCTAAGAATTGAACTTTACAGTGAAAGTCTGTTTAATATCAGGTGGACTAGAAAATATATTGAAGATATAAGTCCTATGTCAATGCAAGCATCCACTAGTACCACAGACAGCTCTTCTAGTGGTTTAGAATTACCTGAAGTAAAAATCAACTGTAATATTAAAGGTAAAACACTCACATCACATGAAAAATTTAAAAAAGCCCAGGCTGTTTGTCTTCAATTGTCTAGTTTGTGCAGTGAAGTGTCAACGGCAGAATTCCAGGACAGAATGAATATTTTGATCGAGTTGACAGATAATTGGCAAAACCTAAATAAAATTCAGTTGATAAGTGTTGGAGATACCCAAGCCCCTTCAGAAAAAAGCTTACAGGCGAGTAATAAACATAAAAAGCCAAACAATTTGCATGACAGCCGTACCAATAATTTAGATGACGAACAAAACAAATTGAGGTATGGTCTTCAAGTACTTACAGATCATAATTACAGTTATTGTGACAATTCTCCAGCTTTAAGACAAGATGGAACAACAAATTTATATAAACCGGAGGGTACTCAAAAATTCCCAGAAACACCAATTGAGTTTCAAGAAGATCTACAAGAAGAGATTGTTTGTGACATGAATTATGAAGTTGTCGAGGATTGTGTATCATCTTTTCATGCCATATCTTTACCTGTGAGTTGAAATTCACCTGCCTCGAAATAATAGTACTGTAATATGTATATATTTTTTAGAGCACCATTAAACGTAGGCCGAAAGGAAGATCTTTAACAGCTATAGGATTACCAAGAAAACAAAGGAAATTGCAATAAACTTATTCTTTTCAAGTAGCTATTATAAAGTCTAATTATAAATAAAATTACATTACCTATCTACTTTTGTTGAAATTACTTTGACTTTCATAACAAGATTCCCTTTCCCTTTATTAAAGTTTTTGTCAACTGATGGCAGCATTACTTAATCAAATGAAGACAAATATAACTTGTAATACATGCCGTTTTTACAACTAAGAAAAGAAGTAATTGTTTAAAAACTTTAGTTACTTCACTAGATAAAAAACGGTGTATATACTAATCCTTGTAAAGTAACATTAAAAAAAAACAGTTTGTTAGTATTAAAATCAATTTCAATAATTAATGATTGAATGTTATCATCATAGGTATCTCGTATCTGAAAAAAAGTAAAACATGCTCTGAAAACCACCATCAAATTATTGCATTTGTTTTGTTTGAGGTTAGAACCAGAGCAGACAGACGAAACGAAAACGAAAGTAGTCAGGATTTCAGACATATATTCTGCGCAAGCTCCGCCCATTCGGGATTTTAATTTTTTGGAGTCGATCCCATGTACGGGATTTTATCCACTTCCCAATTTCAATTTGTATTCTAAGAACTAGTTATGTTATTTATTACCAATAAAAATGAACAGGGTTCAAGTAAGAATTATAGTCTTGTTTCTGCAGAAGAGACATGTTGTATTTTCAACACTATTTACAGGTATGAGTTTCTACAATGTTAATGCTTTCAACTGTTGGATTCATATTGACGAATAAATATATCAATCATAAAGATGAAAACAATTTTTGTGAAAATAGATCAAAAAAATTTTTTTGTTACAAGCCATAACATGAAAATGTAATTATGGTCAAGAAAGTTACAATTTTCTTTTGTTGAAACTGCAATTTTCTGAAAATTTGTACTACATACAGTTTGAGGTGAATGTTGAAAGCTATGTATGTAGAAAATATTGAGTACGAATCCTAACGAGTGTTCAAGTAATAAAGCATATTGTAATTCTAAAAACTAGAAACAGCTCTCCTATAAAATCATGTTTTTCAAGTTGTAACACTCTTCTTCCGCATGGTCGATATGTATTTTGTTCTTTGTTTATATTAGTAAAGTGAATCAAAAACAATATGTTTTTCAGCTCCTTTATTACAAAAATATGTCTAATATTAGACCGAAACGATGAATTTAACTACTAAAAGTATTTTAGTCAAGATATCTTCTGTATGTTCCTTGTGGTATATTATTCATTCTTTTTTTAATTTCTTGGGAAATTTAAATAAAGAATTTAAAAATATTGTGGTTTAATTTCCCAAGAAATTAAAAAAAGAATATTTTAGTCAACGTACGTGTTAACTAATTATCAATACAATAATTTCCAAATAAAGAATTTAAAAATATTGTGGTTCAATTTCCCAAGAAATTAAAAAAAGAATATTTTAGTCAACGTACGTGTTAACTAATTATCCATACAATAATTTCCAGACACTGTTGATGATGTCATATTTATTTAATTTTGGTAGTAACTAAAAATAATTTGTTGCTACCTGCCATCAAATCCCTGTTTTGCATAGGAACTTCCAAATTTTGTTGACCTTTATTGAAAATTCTTAAATCATCATGGATATTGCCTTCCTCGTATGGTTCTGGTAAATTATGCATTATACACAAAATTGTGTAGAGCCACACAAGCATTAATAATTTTTGAGCTCTTTGTTGGAGTTTAATGTAAGACTCTGTGTTCCAAAAGACATCTGAAACGCATTTTTAATAGACCTTACCAAGTAAATAATATTTATTAGGTTGACGCCTGGAAAGACTTTCCATAGCTTGTCTAGCAGATGAGTGGGCACAAATATATAGGTCATTAGCACTTCCTGGAAAACGAGCACTGATATTGATAATTTTCATATTAGAATCATATATCTACGGAAGAAAAGTTATAACTACTATTATTATCAACACCTTTATTTTTGGCAGGTATTTAAAAAAACACTAACATTATACTAACCAATTGGACATTAATCGAGTGGTACCATTTCCAATATATATGTGCTCCGGATTCACCGGACTATTTGTGTTATGGCCACATGTGTTCCATCAATAACACCAACAACTCCCGAAAAGTTATATTTTTGAAAAAATCTGAAATATATTTGGACAAATTAACATGCATTTGTATTAATTTTCCCTAAGAATTAATTACCCTTGTCGTACTTGTAACATGTAAGCTTGGCTTAACTAATATAGTTCTATGTCGCTTGTCAAGAAGGTCAAGACTGTCATTTGTAGTTTTGAACATGTACATGGCTAGAAATAAAGTGAATGTAAGGTAATCTGTTATCATCTTTTAATAAGTACCATTAAATAATAATTAAGAGTAAACGACAAATATTACAGTACAACATTCAGTTCTTGCATGTTGTTAGAAAACCGAACCCACTGAGTAAAAACTTCTGGCCTATTAATTGCATCTGTTACCTCTTCTATGCATCGACTTACTGATGGCTGACTAATGCCACTGAAAATATTATATCCATTTGGTATGAGCCAGTATCATAAAAATGTAAAGCGACAAGAACCTAAAATAAAAACGTTTACTTTGTATGAGGTGATATCAGAGACGTGATATAAAATTTCTCGAACTTCTTCTTCTCGAACGCAGCCCAGCTCTTGGCAGAACTTCCAAAAATTAGGAAGAGTGAGACGTCAGGTGCATCTGCCGACACCATTTATTCACCAAAATTGCGGTGTTTTGAAGAGCTCTTGTACCTTGAACAAGGGACGCACATAGTCACAAAAGGAAAATCAAATCTTAAGGTGCATTGTCCCTGGAGCGACAGTAGCTCATCACTGGTAAGCGTTGTTTCAAATAGGACCATTGTCCCTGACGCAACTGCGACTGGCGCGGCTAGCGACTGTAGTTGGCGACAGTAGCGAGTCTGGTCTAAGGGCAGGCTCAGTCGCAGTCGTGGAGCGATTGGTGTCGAGTGTGCACGTGTTTAGTTTGTCTTCAACAATGTCATCAAAGAAAACAAAACTGCTGTTTACGCCTGAAGAAGATGAAAAGCTGCTAGAAGCGATAGCACCTCATCCTGCCATATACGACTTGAAGAACAGTCTGTATAAAGATCAGCGAGTTAACTTCGTCAATTCTTAATTATTAAATATATAAATTACGAATACTCTTAATTCTTTATTTAGGCTAGTCGACAATATTTAGCTTATTAGTTTTCAATTAATATTTTATCAGCATATTATATTACTATATAAACGACGTTGTAATACAATATCTAGTTAGTTCGTATTTGTAAGTAAAACAGGGTTTTTCATTATTTATAATAATTAGCGTGCTGAAGATAATTTATGGTTAGAGATAGCATCAGAAGTGGGATACAGTATGACATATCGGTAAAGGTAATTTTTAATGATAAAGCCAAAGTAAAAATCTCTTAGTTAATGTAGTTTATTTCATGTACTCATAACAAAGGTGTACAGTGTACAGTATAGTCCAATATACTAGTCTGTTCTGTTGACTCCTGGTTCTTGCCAACTGACTTTCCCCTCCTCTATGAAGTATGAAGCAAATTTGATCCTCACTGTCAGTCCTTGAAGGTTAGCGAAACCACCAGTAGCTGTCAATGGAATAAGATTTTGTGTCGGTGGGTCCACTGTCGGGTCGAGCTCGTAGTTCGAACGTCCTGTCTTTGAAAGATAACCTTCCCTCATCATGTTGTGCAAACAACAACAAACAGTAATAACATCATCAACTGTTTCTGAAAGTATGCCTATCGGAGTATAAAATACTCGGAAAACTTGGCTGAGAACACCAAAGGCGTTTTCAGATGTTCTGCGAGCACGACACAAACGGTAATATTGAATGCACCTTTAATTTTGTTAGCAAGAGCATCTTCTCTTTGGTACGGTCTCATCATGTTTGTATGAAGTCTGAAGGCTTCATCTCCGACGAAAACATGTGGCAGCACTAGTTCACTGTGCGGTAGCTGCCATGAAGCTGGAAGTAGAGTACCTTCAAAAAACCTTTTGCCCCAACTCGATTTCTCAAAAATTCCACTATCACCCTCTTTTCCAATTGAACCCACATCGATGTTCATGAATCTATAGTTTGTATCTACTACGGAGTTACATGCAACACTTCTGCCTACATCAGCACACCCACATGTCATCCTAGGAATTGGTATCTTATCAAGTCAACGTTACTAGTTACATTGCTATTATAAAATTCTTATTCTTTGTTTAACTCTCTGACAGTAAACTTGTAATAAATATAATAAAATTCTTTTTAAAAAGATAATTTTTGAATTGAAATACATAATTGGCGCAGTCAGTAGGATTCGCGCAAATCGTGAAAAGTATCGAGCTCTATTAGAAAGTTTTTTTTTTCTCTTCTGAAACATACAGTGTGTGCCGGTTTTGTCGGTATTTCTGTAGAACATTAAAAGTGTAGTGACTTTCACGATTTTAACGTTTCAACGTTTTAAACGCGAATTCTAACGAACATTTATTTCACCCCTTTTGTGTCTGGATACATCTGGACGAGAACCAACAAAGAGTCGGAGAAGAAGATTTTTGAAGCCTGTTCTTCTGTAACGTAAGTGCCAAAATTTTCCTTTTCTCGCCTTTCCTATACCTTTCATTGGAATTCGGAAAGATAGTTACTGAGAATTTATTGATTTGAAATCGATTATTTATGAGCGAATTGAACGACGATAATCTTGATAAAATTTTGCAATCACTTAATAATATTTCAATAAGCGAAAATAACATTTCGACACTGAAAGAAATTAATTCTATAGAAATGGCTACCCCTGCAATGAACTGGGACCTTTTCAAATCCAAATTAGCAAATATTAAACCATTTAACGGTGATAGTGATCATTTGAACAAATTTATTACTAGATGTGAGTATTTAATAGAAACTTATAGACGTTTAAACGATGCTGAACTGAATTTTCATATAATAGAATGTATTCAAGAGAAATTAGAAGGTAGAGCAGCCTTCATGATAGGTAATAGATTAGAATTAAATACTTGGCCAAAATTAAAACTTGCCTTATTACAATGTTTTGCTGATAGAAGGGACTTAGATTGTCTCGTACAAGAGTTGATTAGAGCCAAACCATTCAAAGGTGAACATTTAATAGATTTTGGAAATAGACTTCAGTTAATTCGTAGTAGTGTTATTCAGAGAATAAGTAACGATCCAAATATAACTCCTGCCGATATAAATTGCCAAATAAATCAATATGATAAAACCGCGTTAAATACTTTTATTGCTGGCTGCTACGGAACGTTAAAAAATAATATGCACTTAAGAAAACCCGCTACTCTAGAAGACGCTATGGCGTATGTTACAGAATTTGAAAATTTCGAGAGATTGTACGGTTCTTCACATTATAGAAATTTCTCACAAAATAGATTTAATAATAATGATCATACAAATAAACAATATACACAGTCGCGAAATTTTCATAAAAATAATTCAAACCCAAATCAATACCATAATAACTATCAAAATTTTGTACCAAATAACAGATCCGTTAATTATCAACCACAATTTAACAAAAACTTTCAAACCAATCAATCAAATATTGTACAGAATAGGGAATATTGGCCCAATCAGCCAATACATGTTCAACCTATTCCACAAAATAAAAGGTATTTCACAAATCGAGAAGTATTTGGTCCACCCAAAAACGTTTTTAAACCTAACCCTAGTCAACAAAACCAATTACCAAAACCTGAACCGATGTCAACAACATCGCGGAACTTTACCGAAGTAAATAGAAAGCCTATCAATAATAATAGATTGTTCCAATCGAACCCAAATTCTAGACCAAAGTTCGTTTCCGAAGAATTATATGTGAACCAGTTAGTCGGAGAGCTAGTAACACGTGTTTCATGAAGTGTTTGATGCACCTTGAAATTTTGTGCTATAGTATCGAATGGATAGCTGAGCAGGTAAGCAAGTGTTGGCAAGCCATACCTGGGGACACCAGGTACTGCGCATAGGAGAAAGGTATAAAAATATTTGGCCCAAAAGAAGTGTTTGATTCAGAAGCCAACAAACAGAAATCTAAATTTCAAAGCATATAAAATATATAATTGAAAAGGCAGACACTTTTGAGGGGGTTAACATATAATAAAAACACCCTCAAGTTTTTTTTTAATACAAAATGAAGTGTTTGATTCACGCTGCCATTTTAACAGCGTCTTAATTTCATATAATAAAAATTAATTACAAAAAGGCAGACACTTCTGTTGGGGTTTAATTATCGAAAAACATGAAAATAAATATTAATTTTAATAGAAAGAGATAAGTTAAACCCATAATAACATATGCGTCTTTGGTCTGGTGGACAAAGACGACACAAAGGAATACAATGATGAAACTAGGCAAGGTGCAAAGACTTGCTTGTCTCAGTATTGCAGGGTGCATGAGAAGCACGCCAACGGCAGCTCTAGAAGCCTTATTTGGCCTTCCTCCATTACACCTCGTGATAATGGGAGATTGATGGGGCTATTCAGGCAGCAAAATAACCTGAGCAACAAAATAGTTAGATCAGGATACATATCCATTAAGGACATCATAAGTGGAGCCATTTTAGACATAAAAACAGACTATATGGCCACTAAACTTCTCCCCAGTCCCAAATATGAGGTAGAAATACCTCACAGAAAGGACTGGCAAGACCCAAGCAGACTGAAGCTTCCCCGAGAAGAGACCTGGTACACAGACGGGTCACAGACTGGGGAAGCGACAGGAGCAGGTGTGTATAGTGAAATGAGAAACACAAGATGCTCCTTTTCACTAGGAGAACATACCTCTGTATTTCAGGCAGAAATTTATGCTATCCTAGAATGTGTCAGAAAACAAATATAGGACTGACACTCATAGGATGAACATACTGACTGACAGCCAGGCAGCCCTTGCAGCTTTAAACAGCCGCAAGGTAACATCCAGACTGGTAGAAGAATGCCAGAAAGAACTAAATGAACTAGCAGACCACATTAAAGTAAGATTAGTGTGGGTGCCGGGACATGGTATTTCTGGAAATGAACAAGCTGATGAACTCGCGAGAAGAGGTTCAGCAACAGCATATGTTGGACCAGAACCAGCTCTTGGGACCACAAAGAAGGTAGTTCGAGGGCAAATACAAAAATGGGTACAAAGCCAACATAGACTTCAGTGGAGGAACACTCCAAAGCAGGTACACAGTAAAACCTTCATAGGTGACACATGTGTAAAACGGGCCGAAGAACTACTGAATATCAGTAGGAATAAGCTAAGAATTATTACAGGTTATTTAACGGTCATACCCCGTTAAAAGATCACCTGCATAAAATAGGGTTATATAACGGGGACCTCAGCTGCAGACTATGTGGCATGGAGATCGAGACCGTGACCCATATCTTGTCTGACTGTGAGGCACTGCACTCGAGGAGACGGGCAATCTTCGGAGAGGCCAATGTGCCACCTGAAGTATATGGCACACATCCAATGGACCTATACCGTCTACTCGAAGGTACGGGGATAACTGGATGGGTGGACTAAATATGGGAGCAGAGTACAATAAGCCAATAGGCTGCAGTGCTCCCGGCATCTGAACGGCTCCCAAAATGGAAAAAAAATAAAAATCGTCCCCCGAAGAATAGTAAAATTCTTTCTTTTAAACCTTTTGTTGATAAGTGTGGTTTTCTGCGTGTAGGAGGTAGGCTCACATACGCAGACATTCCCGAAGCACACAAATACCTTATTTTGCTCCCCTCTCAGACACATGTGGTTTCACTCATGCTTCGTCAAGAGTATGTTAGGTTGGGCCACGCAGGAGCACAAAATACACTTTCGAACTTCAGATTACGATTTTGGCCGTTAAATGTACTCAGAGAAGTTAAACGTATAATACACTCTTGTGTTACTTTTCATCGCTTTAACGCAGTAGTAGCTGAACAAATCATGTCAGATCTCCCTAAGGATCGCGTCTGCGCAGCTCGTCCCTTCCAAAAAGTTGACGTGGACTTTGCTGGATCCTTCCTAATAAAATCTTCTAGGTTGCGTAAATCCCCACTTATTAAAGGTTATGTGGCTCTTTTCATTTGTATGCTCATCAAGGCGGTGCATTTCGAATTCGTAACCGGCTAATCCTCCGAAGCCTTTTTAGCCACCCTAAAAAGATTTATTTCCAGACGTGGAAACCCCATTCGAATTTTCAGTGACAATGGCACAAATTTCCTAAGCGCACGCAACAGTTTAAAAGAGCTTTATGATATATTTCAGTCTTCAGTCTCAAAGTTACTACGATACAATTCGTGAGTTTTTGTTGCAAAATGAAACTGAATGGAGTTTCATACCCCCACGCTCACCCCATTGGGAAGGGTTGTGGGAGGCTGCGGTGAAAAGTACAAAATATCACCTTGTACGAATTTTGGGTGACACTCGAGTCACTTAAGAGTTTTCCACGATTCTCGCTCAAGTGGAGACAATTTTGAACTCCGGGCCCTTGTGTGCCCTTTCCAACGACCCCTCGGATCTTCAATCGCTCACGCCAGGGCATTCTTTAATAGGAGCCCCTTTAACCGCATTCCCAGGAAAAGATGTAATTCAAACCCCGGATAACAAGCTCTCATTTTGGGAAATCTGCTCCAAAATGCAGCAAGGGTTTTGGAAACGGTGGACGGTAGACTACCTCCACAGATTGCAGCAAAGACCCAAATGGTCACGTCTCTTAGCCAACCTAGAAGTTGATCAAGTGGTACTAATCAAAGGTGAAGATACACCCCTCTAAAATCGGCCCCTAGCACGTAAGAAGATATACTAGGCCGGTTCTAGGACAGGTCCATCCGGTTCTCCAAACTCGATGGCCATGTATCCGAAGAAGTGGTGGACAATGACCAGAGGGTTGTACAAGAAGTTGTCAACAATGACCAGAGGGTGTACAAGAATTGAGAAAGAAGAAGAGATCAAGAGATAAGCGATAAGTTTTACAATTATACAGGGGGTTTGGAAAGTGTAACCAGAGGGTGTACAAGAAGTATCGACAATAACCAGAGGGTGTACATTGAGAAAGAAGAAGAGATCAAGAGATAATCGATAAGTTTTGCAAATATACAAGGAGTATCGAAAAGTATCATCCGAAGAAGTAATCGACAATGACCAGAAGCTCAAAGAAGTAATCGAGAATGACCAAAACTCTCCCTTTATCTTCTCCATCTTCAACCGCAAAAAAATCGTCAACAAATAACCCTAAAACACAAAATTTGACTTCCTATCCCACAACAGAAGACTCTTCATCTATTCAAAATACGTCCACAACATCAATGAATATGGAAGAGGAATTGGAAACAACCGAATATCTCCAATATGACTAAAGTAACAAACAAAAGGACATTGGAAAATACCCCCACACCCGATAGCGATATTAACATAACGTCCGAAAAATTATTCCCTAAACCAAAACCAACTCTAAAAAAGAACAAATTGATCAATCAACCATCTCCTGCAAAGAGTTCATCGAAAATCATTCGCCACCTTTTATCCTGGACTACGATCAATTATTTGTTTTATTAGATAACGTAACTGGCTTACCCCAACCTGTGAATATAGCTCTAGATTTCACATCTGATCTCTTAGCACTAACTAATATGTTAACCGAAGTATATCCCCACATAAATGACAAGTCAACAAAAACTAGAATCACCAAACTTAAAAAAAAGATATTTGCTCATCTTGGACAAGACATAATTGATTCAGAATCGGATTCATCTACTAATAATTAACTATTAAATTACTCCAAAATTCAATTCTATTCTTCAGTGGAACATAGATGGTTTCTACCATCGACTTGGTATGCTACAAATTATTATTAAAGAATACTCTCCGGACATCATATGCCTTCAAGAATCCAACCTCAAACCAGATAGCAGCTATTCAAACAACCAATTCCACTTTTTCTCCAAAACTCGTAACAACACCAAACGTGCCAGTGGAGGAGTTTTTAATAAATAAATCTTTTCAAGCAGACTATTTCCATGTAAACTCAGATATCGAAGCTCTTGTTGTAAAATTGACTAGCTATAAAACCTTTTACATTTGTAATATATATATTGCTCCCGATTCCACAATAGAATACAAAGACTTAGAAAACTTACTAAATCAGATACCAAATCCAAGAATTATCGTTGGAGATTTCAATGCACATAACTTAATCTGGGGCAGTAAATCGACAAACCCAAGA
>CAJUYI010001649.1:48045-67552 GCA_910591695.1 Galerucella pusilla
AAAAGATTCCATTGTGTTTCGTTATTTTGAAGATGTTTCCTTTATATCGACTTTTTGCTTTTGTTTCACTGCTAGATTTTTTGAATAAACTTGAGAATATAAATTCACCCATGAGTTGTCTTTTCACCCAAGAGTTTGATATTCTCATAATATGGTTGGATCTACTTTATTTTGATTATATGGGATGTTTAATTTGGAAAGCACCGACATTTACCTAGTAGAGGGACAAAATTTGGCTTGTTCCAGAAAACCTATATTTCATCTGTTTTCCACATTTTATGACCGATATAAAGGGTGTGTTATCAATTTGGCCTATTTCTTTCGGACTTAACTTCCGACTTACCCTGTATATTATTTTGAAATTTGGAATATGAAATAATGAAATTACCTGGAAACTTCTTCAAAGCGTCACCAATAAGATAATCCAGGTACGGATCAACAATAAATTTCAAAACTGTCTCACCTAAAAATAACACCATGTATATAGTTTTAAATTGCTTTCCATAATTGGAAAGAGCATAAAAATTTGAATCTACGCAGAAATTTCTACTATCAAAATTTTACCGTCAAAGATATAATTTATGCAAGTTTAAACACAAGCGATATCAATGTTTTCCAAGAAAATTTAGCTTGAAATGAGTTGCACACAAGGTATCTTGGAAAGCATCGTAGATATTCAATTGAGTTGTATGTTACTTTGGAAACATTAGACAGATTATTATAAAAAAAACTCTTTAAGCCCTCAAAAAATATACAAACTTTGACGGAAAATTTTTGATATTATAACAACATGTATCTCGGTGTAGAAGACACATGAAATATAGGTTTTTTGGAACCACCAAAGTGATGTCTTTCGTCAGTTCAAGTTATTTCATTTCACAATCAAACACCCTGTATTATGCGTTAGTTTCTTGTTTTCAAAGTTACCTCTGTACAAGCGAGGCTCAATCGTTAACTTTTTTCACCATTTTCAACATTCTACAATTTATGTAAATAACAGAGACTGTAAAACTTTTTTTCTACGACAACCTTAATAAATGTTCATTTTATAACCGTTACTTCAATCATAAACAAGCACATTTTGTACAGAATTTCATTCTTGCTTCGGTTGCTAGGCGAGTCGCTAAGCAACAAATTTTCTGTTAGGTCTAGGTTCACTCTAAAATCACGACGACTACGGCTTGTCAAACTATGACGTCCAGCGACAAATTGATGAAATGGCAGCATATCGTTTCTGTCAGTTTTAGTAGGTAAGGAGTGATTTTGTAGTTGCTTTCTATAAATACATTTTGATAGGCTCCTATTTCTGTGTACCTATTAGAAATAGCAATAAAGAAAATATTTGCATATTTCTTCAATTTATAGTTTAATTCGGATAGAAAGCCCATTAGCGGCGAATTCGGAGTAATGAAATATCATCAGTTTATTCCTTTCAAAAGTTTTTGTAATGTATGCATGTATTAAACGTGAACAATATGTTGTCACAGAAAAAGTATAGCATGCAATTCGCAACAAAATGGCCATTTTGCACTCGTATGAATTACAGCACTTGCCTTCGGCTCGTGCTACAGATTTCATACTCGTGTAAAATGGGCATCATTTTGTGTTCATTGCATAATATAGTATTCTATAAATAAGACGAATATTATTTTATTTCTGAATTATATATATTATAATATATATATATATTATTATATATATTATTATTATTATATATAGAATACTTCATGATACAAGTGCGTAAAGTTACACTTTTCGCACGAGTTGCGAAAATGCAAGGCACGAGCGTAGCAAGTGCCTTTTTTGCAGCGAGTGCGCAAAAGTAACTCACGCACATGTGTCATACATGACCACATAAAGAAAAAATAAAAAAATGTTCTCTGAAGGGGTTGAGAAACATAAAAATGAATTTTTTATAAACAAATATATACACTAGGAATTCTAATTATTTAAATAATATTTACCTACAGTAAAATGAGGACAGTTATTTAAATTACTCATTATAACATTGGGTAATTTGTCTTTTTTTTCACGATGTCTGACACTTCTGATAAATATACTGACAACACAAAAGTTTATACAACAAACGACTAAATTCAAGGCAACTAGATACTAATTACGTAGCTATAAAAGAGTGTTAAAATGGAAACCCCATTTAAAAAGCATTGGTCATTTACGCAAGCTTTTTAACTTATGTATAAAGTATGATTTCACACATTTTTTTTGGTTCGTAGATTCCTAATTTTAAAGGTGGTCGTAGATAAAAATGTATTTTTCATTTAATAATTAATACACAAGTAAGAAGCAATACTCGTCATGTTTAAACCCACAGATTGTTCTCATTCGGAAATTTTTACAGATTAACTTAGAATTGTTGATGATTTTCAAATGAAGATGGGCTTCTTAGTGTTGACCAACCTATAAAATACAATATCAAGATTAAAATAGATATCAATTTCGAAAATATTTTGGTATCAATATCAATTCCAATCAGAATAAGAAGGGCAGTTTATTTAGACATTGCTGTAGAATCTACCCGTAACACTGGAGTCTTGTTCAAGTTAGATTTCAAATAACTCTTTTTTCCACACAATTTGTAATATACAAAATCAAGACCAAGTTATGCTTGGGTTTGTATTAGTAGCGTAGGATTTAGGGCACTTCAAAAATCTGTGTTTTCAAAATAGTGATTGCAATATTTCCGGAGATGTTTTGACAAAATACATGAATTTTGGATTAGAAAATAAACAAGAATTTTTATGGAATTTCAAAGATATCTCTGAAACTAGAAACTAATATTAAACAAAAACCCAAGCTTAAAAAGCAGCTTCTACCACACTTCCATCAATTTGAATTTATTTCTCATATGCTTTTGACTGCGTTCCTCATTTGTTGGGGTTAAATCTTGACAAATTCTTGCACAAAGATCTGCCCGATTAGGTGAACGTTTTGAATTATAATACCCAATAGAAAGAAATCAACGATTGCGGGAAAACCTCGGCATATCCAAAAAGTCGCAAAATTTGCATTTAGCCATTGACTAACAATTTTTGTGTTATGAATTGATTAAGTGTCTTACTTATCGCAAGTGGAAGTGCATCGATTTCGTCAGATAGTTCATTTGTTAAAAATTTGTGCATTGAGGTTTCTCTCGAAAAATTAGGGCCCAAATTTCAAATATTTCGCAACACACGTTGACCTTACCTCAGATTAACGTCCAATGTGGGTTTCAGTAGCCCAATACCGTACGTTTTGGACGAGACGACTCCATTGGTTGAGAACGAAGCTTCATAATAATTTCCAAAAAAGGTCTATCATTAAGATACTTTTCTTGCGCCAATAATCAAAATTCCATCGCCAGGTTATGAAGTATGGAGATAATTGAGTTTTTAAGACAGAAATGAATCTCAACCAGCATGTCTTAAGCTAGAATGCAGATATCTAAAATATAATACAAAATTATACAAAGAATAACTATAGGAAGTTGTAATGTTCGTTACTAGTTCCTTAATTATTATGCAATCGGGAAAAATTGTTGAAAATTACACTTTTTAATTGCTAGCACAAAATACTATTTTCTAGTGCACAAAGAAAATATTCAGTTTTATTGCTAAGAATGCAAAAATTTCGGCTGCAGATAAAGTAGTAGAAAATTCACTAGTTGTTAACTTTACAAAAAGCAACTCGTAATGAGAAAGTAAAAAACTAAACTAGGACATGTTGTCTAACTAAAGATGTGCAGCCTTATTAACAATAAATAGGATAACAGCATATTAACTAATGGATACTAAGAGCGTACTTATATCATGCTAACCAAATCATATTAATAATTGAATACTTGAAGCATCTAAGAAACAATATGTTTTTATAAAATGATAAACGTAACAACAATGTAAAATACGTAAACGGCTATATTCACTCTAATTTCTTTTTGTAAAATTTCTTTGATATTCTAACATGTTCTGTCATAGAATATATACCTACTTCTGATTGTTAATATCAACTGTATAAAAATGTTTCTATTATAATCTCCACAAAGAGACAATTAATTAAACATTTGACCAAAAAAGGTTGGGTTAACTAAAGCACGGTGTAAAACTAACTGATTACTAAGGATTTAGTATCATTTTAGTGTTATAATAATGTTTATTTATTTATTTATTTACAATATCCTACGGGAGATACCCAATTTACAGTATACGGTTAGTGGTAGTTAGATAAATAACATACGATAATTTACAAAAAAAAACTATCACAATATATAAGAAAACATTACAATAATTATGTATGCTCAAACTACACATATATCATAAATTGAACTAGCACCAATTGGAATCAAAATATAGAATGAAAGAGAAAAAAAGTTATTAAAAGCTGTTTTGCATCTAAGATAGATTAAGGTTTCTAAACAATAACGTCTAATTGACGATTGGCTGCAGTTTAAAATGTCAACAGATTTTTCTATATTAGAATAATTTTCAATTAGAAACTGCCTACCTCCAGCCAATGTATGCATTTCCTGCCCTCATTGTAGGGAGCAAAGTCGTACTTTTCCTCCCTAGGGTGGAAAAGTATTTTCACTCTCTAGGGAGGAAAAGTAAAAGTGACGTCATGGTACGTCATCAATGAAATAACTTATACGACATTGACGACCTATACTATATAATATTATATAAGAGTATAAATTTCACCGTTTCACCAAAATGGTAGAAATCAGTGAATTGTTATTTCAATTTAACGGTTTTCGAATTTAGGACAAAAATATTATATACCATGATATGGTCCATTGACAGATTAACAGTTTCAAAGTGCGTTAGGTCACAGAGTACAACATTTGTACTCTGTGGTTAGGTACTCTATAATAAATCAACAAAATATAATATTTCAAAAATGAGTGATTCAAGCGAATTTGAGAGAGGCGGAAAAATCATATGTATAACATGGGAGGAAAAGTAGCATTTTGCTCCCTTGTTATACAAATAGCTATTATTTTATGACATTCTAACGATATGATAGTCTACCAGAAATGGAATCCAGTGAAGTGCACGCTCCAGGTACGGTTTTTAGTGGGATTTTTTCGCTTATTTTGGAAATGTTGTTAATAAAACGTATTTTTGGTTACTTTTTTGTGTATGATTATTTTTGTTTTCAAAATATGTATACTTAACCCAATTTTGTGATTTAGTTTTTTGAAGTGTGTATCGATTAACAACTATTCCAATGATAATCCATGAGAAAACTCTCAACCATCTGCTTGTAATACGAACCCATCAAAATAAATATTTTATTCGACATTTAAATGCACCAGAGCCATTTTGCACAAAAAATTTATCTGAAACAAATCTTTCAGCAACTGAAAATACTAGTACTTAATGGTATACCGATTCATGACGAAATGATAAATATGAAGGTACACCAAATACCAGAATCTGCATTCATAATAGGAAATTTAGATCAAAATGATGCAAAACGATATGATGGAGCCATTACAAAGCAATTAAAATCTCTAATCAAAAATCAAATTACTTTACTCCAATCATCCATTGAAAGCTTTGAAAATAATTCTAAAATATTGGCTTATAATATCCAATTAATATTAAGCTCACATATTAATTATTATTTACGAAGGTCAATTAAAGGTTTAAAAATTGATAACGTTAAAACTTATCATTTCATGCAATAGAGCAAATTGTTCCACAATTTTCCACCAGCTTTCAAGTTAGCTTTTACTTGAAGTAATTGAAACAGCTATTAGCTTTTCATAATTCGGCAACCATAATAAATTCCCAAATGAATTGAAGCTGCAAAATATTTGATTGATCGAAAAAATTATCTAAATCAATAGTTTTAGCAACAAAAATATGTTTGTACTTGAAATACCTATTTTTGAAAATTCAAAATACAATTACCATTATCTTTATTCTTTGCCCACTCCATCAACACATCTTTTGAAACCATCATACCAAAGTCGAAATGTATCCTTTTAAATGAGCAATACTACACCTTTTCAGATTTAAATTGTGAAGAAATATCTCAATAAGAATTCCTATGTACCTACAGATCTTCAGAAGCTAACAATGACTTTAGATGTACCTTGTGAAGTCCAACTTATTGAATATTATTCATCAACAAACATATTATGTCAAGAAGTTCCGGTGAAAATCAGTAACACCAATATTCAGAAAATATTAGAAAACTAATAGTCCAAGATCAAGAGCGATAAGACATAGGTAACTTATTTTCAAATAGATGAAATGTTAGGTTCTCAGAGCATCTCATGTTCTTTGAATACCTGTGTGTTTATAATAATAAATAAAGTTTATTTATTTTTTGTGAAGCATTGAAGCATCTGACAAAAGTTTTTTCCATGGAAAGTATCTGACACTCATGATAATACTCTAGAATATTATTCTACAAAACATATAAAAATCAGTCATACAAATTTAAGGAAAGTAACTCTTATTCTTAGTTACCTTTCTCACCTGATACCTGCCCAGGTACCCTTAGGCACAGGTATTCAAAGCACACGAGATACTATTGAGAACCTAACATTTCATTTATTTTAAAATAAGTTATGTCTTATCGCTCTGGGATCTTACTTTATAATGATTAGTAATCAATCACTCTATCTCATGTGGTGGCCTCACAAAAATGTGGTAAAGTAATAAACAATATCCCATTAAACAGTAGTATAATTGAACTAAATAATCAGTGTGTAGTTGCAATAAACAATATTACATTAAAGACTTCTGCAAGTAAAATGCCAAAATATAAAAGTGTAAAACTTCTTAAGTTACAATTTTCAAATGAAAATTCAAAGACGAACTCTTTGAACTCAAGTAAACAGATCCCATTGAACAGATTGTAACTTTGATGTAATAAACGACTCAATTTGGTAGACTTTCGTTTTTTTTATTAAGTTTTTTTCAAAGTTAAGAAATATTTGTTGCAACACCTCAGTAGCTCACCATTTTCTTGTCCCTATTACCTGGCAGCTGCATTCAAACAGGTATATTGATATTAGTAGTTGCACTCCAGATAATTTAATAACAAAAATAACATAGTATAAGGTTGCTTGAGAAAATTGTAGGCCTTTGAAATTGAAAAATTGGAACGAACAAAATAGTCAGATAGAAAAACATTACGTGTACTGTTCCCTATCTATAGAAGTACTACAGCTGTTCACAGGTTTCATACTTATAATAAAAACAAGGATCAATGATTTTAGTATAGAGCAATATTTTGGAGTGAATGAGATGATTTCTTGATTTATTTTAATGAAAAAAGCTCTTGAAAAACTGTAGTATACATTAAAACTGTAATGAAAAATTTCATTAAAACAAACATGAGAACAATATTTTTGAAAAAAATATCAATTTGTGTTTAGGCCAAAAATATAAAACTTTTTATTGAAAAATTAATCATCTCATTTTTCAATTTCAAAGTATTACAACTACTACCTGCGACCAAATGTTCTCAAGCAACCTCATACTCTTAATATTAAAACTAGTCTTGGTTTTGGTTGACAGATGAGTGCAATTACTAATATCAATTCAGCTTTTTGAATGCAGGTGCCAGGTAATAGGGACTAGAAAAAGGTAAGCTACTGAGGTGTTACATGTTGTATATATTATAAACTTTCCACTGTAGTTTGTCTTGTTGGGTAGACAAGCTGGCGCAATTTTAAAAAAATATATTTATTGGACCCCGCATTAATCTTATGAAAACCGGTTTCGGTGAAAATCATTGAAATTTCAAGATGATGTAGCCCATGCCATCCTGAACAAAAGTTACCATCGCACCAAATCTCTGAATGTCGGCACTTGGATTCTACAGGGGGTCAAAGTTTCAGGTTATGACGATTTTTCAAAAAATCCAGTGTCATTTTCATCATACAGATCTGAATTTTTATGATGGAATAATTCATAATATGTGCATCAAAAAGTAGATATGAAAAAAGTTTCTAGAATCAAAACTGGTGGGTGTACAGAGGGTGAAACTTTATTTTTTGTGATTTTTAACATACTTTTTTTAGAAAATATGATTTTTCCTGTAGACCCATTTGAAATTGTTGCTACTTACAGTACATGAGAGGGCGATCATATTTTGCCTTTGAACCAACCATCCAACTTTAAATATTTCGAAGATACTGGGCAATAAAAATATATTTTCAATTTTAGAAAATGTATCCCTTTATATTATCAGTACCCATGAATATGTGTCAACATCTGTGCTTATTAATTTGAATCCAAATGAAGTTGCTGCGATGGTACAAAAAATATGGGGAAAGGATGGTTTAGAATAATTTTGAAATGATAACTAAAATCAATTAATTTTTTTTCATTTTTTGACATAAGGTGGATGAGTCTTGATCAAAAAGTTCTACAATTCTTACTTTGCAAATGCTACATAAACTTTGAAACATTTCAATGACAAAATATCTGAAATGAGATTTCATGAATATGTAAAAGTTGCAGCTTATTCAAAAATAAATATTTTAAGGAATATTAGTATTCATTGATCATTATTATATTTATTAGTTTTTGTTTATTCTTACATACCTAACTGAAAGATATTTCATTTCAATCATTGAGTTTGCAGTTATTTTTTGATTTTTTGAAAAATCGTGAAAATATCAAACTTTGACACCTTGCGGAATCCAAACTCTGACATCTAGCGAGTTGTCACAGTGGTAACTTTTGTTCAGGATGGCATGGGATACATCAAATTAAAATTAGAGATTTTCACCCAAACTGGTTTTCTATAAGATTAGTGCAGGGTTCTTCAATTAATAATAAATACCAGTTTTGAAAGGTTTGCCCAATCAAATTATGTACAGAAACTTATTTCATTCAATAGAAGATTATGTTCATCTGGTTAAAAGGTTGGTGAAGGACTACTTTAGACTATTAGATCAAAAACTTTCCTTTCATATTACATTTATAAGAACATCTCCTCATACACCTTCCTTCAGTAATTGTCATATATTCAATAAATTATTACCTGCTAAATGCTAATTGATTGGAAGCCATCAATAGAATAGATGCATAGTATCTGTCAGTTGTATACCTTATTGATCTTTCCACAAAATTTGTAGTTGTTTCTGTGCATCAAAATCAACCCATTCGGAAGTAATTATTGTGGGTCACATTACATAAGGTAGGTACACCATACCCCAGATATCTAAGCAAAAGAATCAATAGTAAGTTAAATATTAGCAACATAAAAACAAACTAGTTTTAATCGCTTCAATTCAAGTGACAATAAAGTCTAGCATTTCACCTATGAAAAATACATCAACGCAAAAAATAACTCACATGTTCAGGATATTATTACACTTTGTTCACAAATTATTAATGTGTGCTCACGATAGAATAAATTGTATCATGATTTGGGCTTTGTTTGAGTTTATTAGAAAATTACCAATACAGGGGTCCGGTGAACTATAGAGAAACACGATTCTTTGACTGATTTTGTGAAAAATCGATAGTACTCACCTATTTTGATGATTATCCGTTGAAAAATTTGCGGTTTATACACAATGACAGAGAAAAATCCAATAAAATATTTTTTCCTCCACTTGAGCCATCACTTTTTGGCCCGATATTTTATACAAACAACAGTTTAACTGTATCGCACTGTACAGGAAAGTGATCAACAACAACATGTATTCTCGCTATCTGTGAAAAAATTCAGTCAGATTCTTCATAACATCATTTAAGTTAATACTTTTATAAAATGCATATTTGAAAGACAACCAATTTGTATGTGAAATATGTGAATAATTTTAATGACAGAATTGACAGATATCTTTCCATGAAACGTAAAGGTACATTTACATTCAATTACGTTAAAATTTGCTCGCTTGACATATGACGTCTCCATGTATCCATTTACATTGAAAATTTCTCTTTTGCTAGAAATTCTAGCTGCTGGTTCGGGTCCGTTCATCAGGATTGATGATCCTGCTCTTGCGAGTTCGCCAGCTTTTTCATTGCCAGCGATTCCTTTGTAGCCTGGGACACACTCTAGTGTTACACTGTCCCGAGTCGCCAGTCTTCTAAGTTCTCCACGGCATTCCCATACCAGCCGAGATGTTACCTTAGAGCTCTGAAGTGCTTGAAGGGCAGCTTGACTGTCACTAGAATCTATGGTCACTAGTGTCACTGTAGATCCTGATCTGCCTGTTGTTGTAGGCTCTCATGTTATTTGCCCTTGCTCAGAGACCTCTGCACCGAGAGGAGAGTTATTTATAGACATATAGACAAATAAATTGATTTGTTTGACGCCCCTTTGCTTAAAATTAACATTGCTCTTTATTATTAAGAAGCCATATTAACGTGAAAATATTGGGAAATTTTGATATAAAAAAATGAATTATTCGAGTGCAATTTCTTTAATGTAAAAAAATTTGTTCTTCTCTATGCACACCTTCATATAATTGTTCTTCAGAAACTATAAAAGTTTACAAAGCACAATTTAATATTTTGTTATAAAATATAACGATGCTATTTGGGTAAAAATTGATTTCATTACCCAGAAAAAAATCTAACATCTTGAATAATATTCGATCACTTCAAAACAACAAATTAATTACTCATAGTAAATCATTTGAATAACTTGCTTAGCGATCTCGAAAGAGAAGGGGTAGAACTGCAAGCGTATGCAGACGACCTTGTCATCTTGGCAAGGACCAAGTCAGGAAGGGTAGCATATAATATCCTCCAAAAGACCTTGGACGATGTCCACAGTTGGTGTCAGAGGGAACAGATGTCTGTTAACCCTGGCAAAACTGTAATAGTTCCCTTCACTAGAAAAAGGAAGTTGGAGGATCTTCCACCACTTTCCTACAATGGTGAGGTTATTCCATTTGCAGCGAAAGTAAAATATTTGGGGATTATCCTAGATAAGAAACTTACTTGGAACGCTCACTTGGAAAAAGTTATCCATAAGGCCAGACTATCTTTGTGGACATGTCGCAGGATCTGTGGAAAATCTTGGGGCTTGGGACCCAAACAAATCTATTGGATATATGTGATGATTGTTAGACCAATGATCACATATGGAGCTATTGCCTGGTGGCCAAAAGCTTTACAGCGAACGGCCCAAGCAAAGCTCTCTGGTTTACAGAGACAGGCTTGTCTGGCAATCACTGGTGCTATCAGCTCCACACCGTCAGCAGCCATGGAAATCCTTCTGGACCTACCTCCTCTCCATATATTTTTGGAAAGAGAGGCTAGATGGACAGCATACAGAATTGTACATATTTTTAAATGCACAAATCAGGCTTATGCAGAACGAAGCAGAATACTAGCGGACAGTGAAAGTCACAGTATTCTGGGAATGACCTCTGACATAATGCCTCCAACAGTAAACTACGACCTGCCTTACACCGTCCTAATTCCAAATAGAGATGAATGGGTCCTCCGTAAAGATGAACTATTAAGAGCAGACAGCTGTTGGTACACAGACGGCTCAAAAACACCCTCAGGCTCTGGTGCAGGTGTATACGGGCGCAGACCTAGGACATAAATTTCAACCTCTCTAGGATCCTATGCAACCGTATTTCAGGCGGAAATTTACGCCATTGTTTCATGTGTGGAGAGAGTGGAGCAAGCCAATAGAACAATAAAAATATTCTCGGACAGCCAAGCGGCTTTAAAAGCACTTAGCTCTTGCCGTGTAACGTCGAAATTGGTTTTAGACTGCCAAAAAAGACTCTCCTCAATAGGAGAACTCAATAAAGTATTGCTGGTCTGGATCCCTGGCCATTCTGGCATGGAAGGAAACGAGAAGGCAGACTTTCTTGCAAGGGAGGGTGCCGCACGTGTTTCTATCGGACCAGAACCCACAATTGGCATCGCAATAAGTTTTGCCAAACAAACACTAAATACCTGGACAGCAAGAAGAGCTTTAGACTTCTGGCATAATTTACCAGGATCGGTTCATTCAAAGGCTTTTATACATCCTTCGAAGTATGTCTCCAAACAAATGTTAGACCATAGCAGGCATGACCTACGTTGTCTAACAGGCCTTTTAACAGGCCACTGTCATCTGAATCATCATATGCTAAAACTTGGACTGTCGGAAGATCCGACTTGCCGTCTTTGTTTGGAAGATGATGAAACAGCAGAGCATATAATTTGTGCCTGCCCCGCCGCGGCTCGAATCAGGTATCTGATGTTTGGCAGGGTCTCTCTCTCGCCCTCGGACCTGAAATATCATTCACCAAATAAAATAATCGGCTTTGTTAAGAAGCTGAATTTGTTTGGTGAAATCTGAATAGGTGTGAGCCACAATAGACTCTTTTGTGAGTCGCAGTGGAGGGCCTTAAAGACCCACTCACCACAAACCTAACCTAGCCTAACCTAACCTAAATCATTTGAAATTTTTGACAGAAATTTACATTTTTTAAATAAGCCTATAGATTATTAGCCTAAATAAGATCTACTTTATACCGAAAAGATAAGTATTTCAGTATAATTGTACATTTATTGTTCCGAGAAAAAAACTCATTTGCTCCAAATCACATATTTCTTCACCAGTAAGAAATCACATTAGCCTACAAATTATGTGGCAATTGAAACAAAGAATTCTCACCCCACCCTTCCCTATTATTCAGTAACGGTCACCACCTGTATACGTTTGACGTCATTTTGTATGTGAAATTAGATCAGTTTTTGCAATTTTACTGATTATTTTGTTTTTTTGAAGTATGTAGTTAAAAGTGCTCTGGACAAAAATAAGTTTAATAATACAATGAACGAATTGTTAAACTCATGGCGATTACAATAAGAATTGTGAGATATCTTTGAAGGTAAGGAAATAAATGACAAGTATATTCAAGTAGGTAGAATTAACAATTAAGCAAGCGACATGTTCCTCAAACATACACATTTCTCAATTAAACCTGTCAGATATACTCCAAGAACTCCAAAAAACTACCATGGGGAAAGCATTGATGAGCACACTTAAGGATAGACAAGGCTATCTTGTGGATACCATTGTTGGTTATGTTTTAGATCATGTAGGTATGTTTAATTTCAACAATGTATGGTTTCCATTTCATAAATGTATGGTATCTATTTTAAAAATGTATAGTTTTCTTTTTTATAGATCAAAATATTCAGCAGCAAGTTTTTTATTCCCATCCTGCTTTCCTACTAAACAGTTTTATTCATAAATAGAGACCATTAATTTCTTCAAATCTAAAGTTAGTAGATAGTAGAGCCAGCCAGCGTATCCAGGGTGTCATATATCCTTGGTAGCGGGTAGCTATCTTTATCAGGCTGTTCAGATGTCGATAGCCAACGCAGAATCGTGTTGATCCATCTTTCTTCTTCACGAGTACAACTGGGGATTATCATTAGCTGTGCTCCAATTAGTTCTTTTGTTTCCATATCACTGACTATTTTGTCAGCCTCTTCTTTTCTCTTTTCAGGGGGTCTTCTGGCTGATTGACAAATTGGTCGCTCATCCTCAGTATCAATTTTGTGCTGGACCGCTTTCATTCGGCCCCCTTCTTCTTGTCCGGGTGTCAAACACATCTTGGTATTTTCCTACTAATTTTTTCAGTCTCACCTGCTGTGCCGTTTCCATTCCCTCCAATGACCTGGCAGCCAGGTTTTCCTGTTATGCTGTTATGCGGTGGATCGTTAGCTTAGCCGATGGTACGGCGTACACTCCTGACCAGTGGCGGATTAACGTAAGGGCTAGACCATAGAGAAATATAATATAATGAGAGTTGTGGACCCTGTAGTAACAGTTGGCATCACGTTGATCGAAGCGCACCAGGAAGGACTGGCGGAACTAGTTTTTGAAGGCGGGATATTTAAATTGGTTAGCTTGGATTGTGGGATACATTTTACAATTTGTCTAAAAATTGTTTTTTATATAATTATTTCATTACAAAAAATTAAATTACCTACATTTAATTTTTTCTACTGAAAAAGTTATAATTAATAAACAATTTTAAGGCACATAATTCAGATAAATGAGAAATCAACACACATTTAAATTTTTTATTAAACTGTACATAGTAAAATAACATAACAAAATTTACTAAAATATTTGTTTATTAAACATAAGACTGTTATTCTATATACATTATTAACTTTAAAGTTCTTATTCTATCTTTGGAATTAATTATCACAGTTACATTAAAAAAAACTATCACAAATATTACCTGTTATTAAACAAAAATATTCTAATATCACTCAAAATTGAACATTAGTTAAATTCTCATTCTATAATCTATTTGTTTAAACTAGTTAACATGAATATTCTATCCTATAATTATCCAATATTACATAAAATTGCACATATTTTAAAATTTTTGACAAAAACAACAAATATTTTAATAAAAACGAGTTAGAAACTGGATCCCCCATTTCCATGAAGATATGAATAGGTCTGAAACAAAGAAAAATTAAACGCAGTACACCAAGTTACAAAGAAAAAATTATTATTTTTGTTTGCCTATCCTCTTATCATCATTATAATATTTTTTAATGATTAAGGGGACGGAAACTTTTATGAGCTGAGAAAATACGTATGATTTATGTTCTTGACAGGTGAACCAATCAAAATTAATATGACCTTTTGAAAAGAGCTCAATTTTCTCAATAATATTTTCTACATCTACATGACCTAAAATTGGCAAAATATTGCATACAATGTCATGCAGTATTGAAAGAAATTCAATGACTTCCCTTTGTACATAAATCAGATGTGTTTTATCATCATTTTCTTCAAAGGAAGTAAAACTGGTGAGCATCTAAAATTTCTGTCTGCAAATTAGCCTTCCATTCCTCACAATTGGAAAATTATGTAATTTTTTTAACAACAAAACCAGAAACATTCGCCATTCGAGCTGTTCGGGGAGGTTTTAGTATAAAACTATAAACCAATAGAAATAGAGGAGTTCAGTCTAAGGTCAGTGTGGCCAACAAAAAGTGGTTTTTCTGACAAGAATGACAGTTAATGTCTACCCCTTAAAACATAAGATTTTTGCATATTTTTTATCATTGCGAACATCTATCTTTCATTATCAAAATAATGAATACACCCCCGAAGCGTAAATCTTGGAATTTTAAATGACTTTTTAGCTGAGTACACAGCACATCGGTGGCCAAAAATTCCAGAATAACAGATATTAAATGGTGACATGGCAAGAGTTCCTGGAATTTTTGGCCACCGATATGCTGTGTATTGAGCTAAAAAGTCATTTTAAATTCCAAAATTTACGCTTCGGGGGTGTATTCATTATTTTAATAAAGCAATATAGATGTCACTGGTTATGTCAAATGTCAGTTATATTTATATTTGTTGATATTCGTTTAATTGTGTATGTCCATTTTCGATTAGATTTTAGTAGCATTTCTAGTTAGCTGTATCTTTATTCTTCTAATTACCTCTTCCACTGACATCTGACATAATAGTGACAGATAACCGAAATGAAATGATAACATGCCAAGAGTTCCTGGAATTTTTGGCCACCGATGTGCTGTGTATTCAGCTAAAAAGTCATTTTAAATTCCAAGATTCACGCTTCGGGGGTGTATTCATTATTTTAATAAAGCAATATAGATGTTCCCAATGATGAAAAACATGCAAAAATCTTATGTTTTAAGGGGTAGATATTAACTGTCATTCTTGTCAGAAAAACCACTTTTTGTTGGCCACACTGACCTTTTGGCGCTATTCAAGGATGTTAGATGAGAATTCTCATTTAACATCCTTGGGCGCTATTGGGAAAAGTAGAATTCGATAGATGGTGCTCTGAAATGTCAATGTCATCTGAGCAACGAGTAAAGCAAATCAGCTGCCGTATAAGCCATTATAACCTTATTTAAAAACCAGGAGGAGTGATTTGGATTTAAGTTGGCAATTCTGTAGACCTCTGATTGGTCAGATTCACAGTCAGATTCCGCCCAGTTTCACACAACACTTTTTAACATTGACATCTCCTGCTGATAATTGACAGCTCTGTCATATAAATTATTGTTTTCATTTTCGTTTCCTTGTTATTTCATCATTTTTACTTAGTTTTCCACTTTATTACGCTAAAATAGTTCTTTTCAGAACTCCTGTGTTGAATTTATGCAATTATGGATCCCTCTACTCCAAGTACCAGTTATTCGCGTAGTCCGCCAAAACCACGAAAACGCCTAAGCTTAGGCCATTTAGGAATGTCAGAAAAACAATTCATAATAAATATGTATAAACAAATATTGGATGAAATGCCGAATACCAAAATTGTTGATGTTATATCGAAAATTTCTCATGCAGCCGGTAAGTGATCATTATAATTTTCCAATTAACAATAGTATTAAATTCTGAACATTTTTCCTACAGGAGTAGCAAAGTCAACAGTTTACAGAATATTGAAGGAATACCGTAGCAGTGGAACAATTACCAGCCCAAAAAATATTGGTGGATCCATTAACGATTGCAGTATATTTTAAATCGGTCGAGGTCCACTGGTGACGTAAGCACCGACGAAAGATTCAAGCGAATAAGCAATCCTGTAGGGTTTATAATCGTTGCTCCTCTCTAACCTTCATGGGTCATCCTCTGGTTTTTAGTTCTGTGGTCATCCTATAACAAGGATGTTCTCATCTAACATCCTTGATCCTATAAACCATAGAGAAATATTTGTAAACTTCTGTTTTGTGATAAAAAATCAGTGCTGATGACTTCCAATATATGGGATATGCAGATGTTGATGGAGCAACAAAAAGAGAAGAGATTCTAATGTTATTAAACAATATAGTGTGAATGTTATATAAATTTCTTTAATATATCAATTAATGAAATAATATGGTTTCTTACTAACGATCAAGTACACATGCTAGGGGAATTATGGTAATGTTTTCAGGTTGCCATGGCTATAGGGAAATAATATAATCTTTTGAGCTTCCAGATCTGAAGTAGTGAATCCAATAGGAATAGTGGTTCATTTACTAGGGACATACTAGGACTGAATGAAATAAACTTATTAGGTTACATATTATATTATAACAAACAAACAAAACTTTCTAAAATGAGATCAAAAACATACAAAACAAATTATGAATTAAAATAAACTTCCTTGGTTCCATAATTATAACAAATGAAACAATATTCTAAAATGTGATCAAAAACAAACAAAACAAGTTATGAATTAAAATAAACTAACAATATTCTAAAATGAGATCAAAACAAATTATGAATTAAGATAAACTCTCAATATTTTAACAAACAAGATCAATTATGAATTAAAATAAACTTGTTTAGTTCCAATATACAAACAAAACTATGTTCTAAAATGAGATCAAAAACATATATATATATATATATTATATACATATAAACATATTCCAAATAACTTCAGTTCAGTACTGTGATCAGTCAGATTCTGATGAGCTTCGTCTTTTTCTTTTTCGAGTCTTTGAAATTCTTTCAAAGATATTCAACAATCTATCTTTTTGATCAATTTGTTTTTGCATCAAATTAGTTTGCTCATGAATAGCTGCACATATTTTAGAAGTAGTTTCTTGCTGAATAGCAATATTCTTTTCATTGCATTTTACAATTTTGTTCATAATATCTGTTTTTGTTAGCACCTCCTTTCTTTTTTTTAAAACACCAGATGTACTGGGTGTATCACATGCTGTTGGTGTCTCAGTTAAAGAAACAATTTCACCTTCATCAACAACTACTGTTGGTGTCAGGGTTTCGGGTATGGTATCCGCAATATATGTTAAATGAACTTTGTCCTTGCTACCTAAGATTTTATGTAGTAAATCGTAATATATAGGTTCCTTCTTTTTTTCATTTCCAGTTTTATTGCAGTGCCTAACAAATTCTATATATTTTTTAGTTAAGTTGGCAAACTTCTGTCTACATTTTTCTGCATCTGCTAAATATCCTTTTTGGCATAACTTGTCACTTATTTCTTTCCATAGTTTTAGTTTACTAGTTTTTTTATCGTTAAATCTTTTCACAAATGTCTCAGAGCCTCTAAGCTCTAGCAACATTATTATTGCTTTGTGGTCTGCCTGTAATGTTTTGCCTTTTAATGACCAAACATGAACTTTTTCCTCCAACATCTGTTGACTTTCATCACCTTCGTACATTTCATGTTCTTGACACCCTGTGAAGTCTTCTGACACATCTTCAGACATTTCATGTTCTTCGTAACTTGTGAAGTTATCACTTTGATGGTCTGCCCCAAAGTTTATCTCCACATTTTCTTGTGGTCTCCTAATATTGAGGAAGCCCTCTATATCGGCAGGATGCACTGGCGGGCCAGTGCCCTGTTTTATTTTATCGCATAAATAATTGATAAGGAACTCATCATCTGTAACAGAAAGGTACTACTGAAATCCAAGAAAATTAGTTGAATCCCCTACTTACCTATTTTTAACAAGTCAATAATTTCTTTTTCATCATTAATCTGATACAATCTTTCATTGACATATACCTTGTATGAATCCATAATTAAGTTTTATTGTGAGATGGAAGTCCATAAATATTATAAATATAAAAATAAATCTTCTAGGGTAGACACAGTACAGATAGTTAAAACTAACAAATAAACAAACCACAGACCACATAAACAAACACCTAACCTCCAACTGCCGCCAATAAGATAACTACTCTGACAAACTATCTCAGTGAGCTGGTTTGTGTGGTTGGTTAACTGTTACGTCATGGTTTGGAATACAAGTCGAGGAATATTGACTGGTCAACTTATAGTTAACCCGGTTTGTGTGGTTAAGTTCAAAGAAAAATGACTTTTTTGTCTCTGTTATGACATTATGTTAGGTTAGACTGTTTTATGGCAATTCTGCAAATGATTGACGAATTTGGATGGGGACAAAATGTGCAGGCCTGCCACATCTACGGAATTTTCCGTAGATCTACGGAATCCAGAAGGTGTCTACGGAATCTCCGAAAAGTCTCTAAAATCTACGGAATTCCAATAACAATAATAATAATTACTACGTACTATTGTACTGTTTGCTCCGAGCTCTCTGAGTAACTTATTTCGAAAAACAATTAATAAAAAACTTCAAAAACTGGAGAAATAAGGAGTACGATGATAGCGATAATTAAACTTATATTTCTAACAACAAATTTTTCAAATAAGGAACGTCTTTCAGTTTATTTTCCTCCAATTATTTTAGATAGAGCATTTTTTAGTTTATGTTTGTGTAAAAGTTGTTACTCGAAATATGTATGAAGCATTTTTTATTTTGTTTTTATAAATTATATATTATACGTTTATATTCACTATTTTTATTCCAAGCCCGTACATTTTAAAATGATTTTATTTATTCTATGTTGAAGCCATAGAAATATAAATAATTTCTATGGTTGAAGCTCGATTCTTGATCTACGGAAATTTACGATTCAATATACGGATATTTGATCAGGTGCATGTGGCAGCCCTGAAAATGTGTAAAATGTTTTTCTGATAGCACAAGAACACAAGCGGAAATCAGAGATCATAATATATCCA
>CAJUYI010001650.1:0-47913 GCA_910591695.1 Galerucella pusilla
TTCAAAAAATGAGTTTGTCTATCTGTCGCAAATACATGCGATAAGTCCAAAAATTTTAGAGGCTATAATAATCGAAATTTTGAGTTGAAATTTGGCAAACGCATTGTCAGATAATGGATAAATATGAAAAAAATCAGTATCCATGATATTTTGTACACAGGAGTACCCAAAAGTGAGGGGATCAAAAATTCGGAAAATGAAAAAGGTTTATAAAAGACTACAAAAATTTTATGCGGATTTTCGAAATGTACAAGGTCGAATTAGTGGATTTTTCTATGAAAAAATATCCAAAATGCCTGAAATGTTTTTGAAAATTTCAAATTTAAAAAATAAATTTGTCTATCGGTAAAATTCGTGGAGGTCATAATAAGGGGAATTTTTAGCTGAAATTTGCAAAATGTACTCTAATATAATGAAGAAATATAAAAAAAACCACAGAAGATATATCTACTATATCTGTACCTTCAAAGGTTATTCTGGTGATACCAGAAGACAAAATTTTTTTTTTCTATTATTAAAAATCTCACAGGATACCACAAAATCATGATCGGAAATACCCGTTAGATTTTTACCAGCTTGTATAAAAATGTTAATTTATTTGTAGGTACTAATAGTACCTTGTCAACATCAATTTACATGGTCCGGTCCCACAATGGGTAAGTATTCAAAAGTACAGTAACAATAAGTGAATAAATAAATATATAAAACTTGTGTAGGATTTGTCTACAATAGACAGATAACGGATTTTATATATTTTTTTTTGTTTTTGGCCCACATATCAATTTAATTTCTGCATAATTAAGTGTATAGAAAAAACTTTGGCTGGAAAGACAAGAATTTTTCAACGGTGGCACACCATTTTAGGTAGCACTGACTTATTAAATTTCAATTAAAACAGAAATAAAGTTTCTTCCATACTTGCAACTGTGCATCGGAAGAAATATTATTACGCTACAAATAAATTTGGTTTGTTCAACCATGAAATAATCATCTAAATGGTGAAATTTATTATTGCAATAAACTTGGACGATTGCACTGATTGAAGCGATCTATCCTGTTAAATAAATCTCATTTTCAATCACGTCTCCTGCTGTCTCTTGAACCTTCCACGGTCAATACTGTAAAGGCCATGGGCCAAATCGTCATCTAGAATGTATAATGTAAATACCATCGGTACCAGAACAAGGCTAATATGTAGATTAGCCATTTAGTGAGGTTAGAATTTTAGTTGAGGGGATTCATGTACATCTATCTATCTATCTTAGGCGATCTGCATCAAAAATAAAGTTAAGTGTGGCATTAAGAAGTGAAATATGAATAAAAATTTTATCAGCAACCCAAAGAACTTAGTGGGTTGCAGATCTTTTTATAACGGAAGACGACGATAACTGAAAGAGGACGAAGGGTAACTATCTTCGCACAGGATCCTAACTTGATTGTGTTTATAAAAGTCATACATCAATCACAAGTAGATGGAGGTTTCTTCTTCCATGCCACAAAATCTACATTCTTCTTCCTCCACCATTTTGAGCTTTTTCAGGTGCCCGTTCAGGCAACAATGTCCCGTTAGGATCCCTGTTGAAACTCTCAGCGCAGTTTTACTTTGACTTATGCATCCATTTGATCTCAACCAGAAGAGTATTTTATTGTATAAGACCTACTAGATCTTTCCAATGGTCAGATCTTCTCTTTTTCTCGGCTTCACCATTTTTTCCAATATTACATTGGGGCTGATTCCGCAAAACGGTTCAGGCCCCCAAAGAGGTATTCCAGTCCCCCTCTTTGCTAGTTAATCTGCTATTTCATTTCCTTCTATTCCAGTGTGTGTCCTGGGATCCATAGTTCATTGAGTTTGTCTGGTACTGGTATTTGGATCCCATTCCTTCTTTGGAAAGTTATACTTTTTCATCTTACCGTCTTGTGGCATGTCCCAGGTTGTCTGATTTCCAAGAAGTGAGGAGGTGGTTTTTTTTAATAATTCCCTCTCTACTTAGTCTGTATCTTGTTCTTTTTGCAACACTTTCCACTACCATATGTAGAGGGGTGAGGTTGAGAATCACTTCCATGGCTGCTGTTGGGCGTCTTCTCATTGCTCCTGTAATGCATATACACTTTAGTCTTTGTGTTTTGGAGAGGTTTTCTTTCATCGTCAATAGGCTAGTTCTACTAACTAACCTAACTTTCCTATAAACTATGCATGTATACTAGATAAAGAGAAGGAACTTAAAAGGAAAAATTGGACAAAATCCGTCCTTGAAATCGTATATCTAAGCAGTTTTTTTATCTGAATTCAAAAACTTAATTTTTGTAGAACAGTTTAATAAGAAGAATGCTTGCTATTTATACATACTATTATATTGAAAACTATTTAATAAACAGAAAAGTCAGTAATCTTCTCGACTATTTCGCGTTAAGAGATTGTATGAGTGATGGCCGAGCCCAAAAGTGATAATCCAGTGTCCAATTTGGTGTGGTCATCCATTCAGGTATTGTAATCAATTCAAAGGATGAAGAGTCTCCTACAGAGACATGTTTAGTGACAAAGCAAATTCAGTCCTGTTATTCTTTATGAATTTAAAGGCGTGGAAGTCGCCACATTTAACACGGATACGAAGAAACAGAGAGAGGAGTGAAAACGTTTCGATGGGTGTGCACAAATTGGGCATTTATGAATTTATGTCGAACATGATTTATTCAATCTCTTTAAAAATTAACTATTAAAGAAAATAAAAACCATCCGGAAAACATTAGTAGTACTTCGTGTGCAACAAATATACTTTTTGTACATGCCGCATACAAAATTTGTTCTACGATCTAATTCAATTTGTGTTTATTTCAAATTTTATTGGAGTAATCTAAATATTGAAAATATAACGATTAAAAATAGCGTACAAAGTACTACCTTTTTGGATGGCTACAGTGCGAGTCAAAAAACTAAAGACAGCGAGCTGTTAACATGACGTAAATGTCTTTGAATCGCGCTTGAGACCGATTGGAAGTTGACTTACCCTTTATATGCTTCGCTAAATAATCTTTACGTAAATATTGTTTCGACGAAATAATTTTCCAAGCACAAATCATAAGAAACCGTCAAAAACAACTGACTATTCTCTCTCTCCCAACCTACAGCCTCCTGCTTCTTGATATGCAGTCCACGCTGAATCGTCTCACAATTTAATTCAGATCTTACCGTGATACGAGGTTGTTTTCAATTAAATTTATTTCACTTTATAATTGAAATCTCAAACAGGAACGCTTATTTGGTTTTATCCTGAAATGATGACGATATCCTTACGGGTTGGCTTTTACAAATTGTATACCTAAATAAAGTATATCAATAAAAAGTGGTTTTAGGGTCATCCTGTAGTATGTAGTATGCTAGGAAAGTGGAACAGAAAGCAGTGGAGGTAGAGAGAGAAGGAAATGGAATTTTTAGAGAAACGAACACCTGATAAGACGGGAGAGACAAGTGAGTGGAGCGATACTGGGGTGAAAAGGAAGGAGGTATCGTCTCTGGAGAATAAGGAGCAGAAAATGAAACAGAAGGGAGGAAGTGAAGAGTGGAAAAGAGGGAGAGTGCAGAGAGATTGAAGGAGATGTTAAGGCAACTGGAGAAGACAGTGAAAAGGCTGGAAGAGCAGAAGTCGGTGGCAGAGGGGCGGGTTAGGAAATTAGAGAGGTTGAGGAGAGAAGAAGGTAGGAAGGAGAGAATGCAAACACGATGGGAGGAGGGGCAAAGAGACTGGGATGGATGGAAGGAGATAGAGATGGGCAAATAGGAGGAAGGAGAAAGCAGACCGCGGGAAGAAAAATGTAGGGGATGGATGGATGGTGTTACAGATGGATCTAGTGGAAAGTATGATTAGGAAAGAGGGATAGAAGGGAGTAGATGACGGAGAGTTTGTGTGGGACCGCCGCCCCCCTTTAAGTATGCTAGGGTAGTGATTCCGAGGCGGGAGTAACGGCGACCTTGAGGTGGGTTTGATTGGTAGGCTTTCCCTTAGGGATAGTCCAACACTATCTGGGTACTGATTAGGACCCATTCGAACATGAGTTTCCCATCTTAGCCCGAAAAAAAGGGTCATCCTTATCTTCAATTGATAGAAAAACGAACTTGGTGAATTAAAGTGACCTTCAGGATTTGAAAGCCGGTGGTGTTTGGGGCTACGGAAGAATCTAGACAAAACTATTCCCAGAAAAATTAAAATTCTTAAGATTTGTGTTAAATTGATTGTTCCCGGTAGATTATCAACATTAAAACGATAATTATTGTCTATTATAAACTCGTAATTATAAAACATAGGCGCAACGCCTGAACAGAGAGAAGGCTTGGCGGTGTCTTCCACCTTCGCAATTGTTTCGATACCATTACACGACCCAGTGGGCGAAATAACAATGGTCAGTTCTGTTGGTACTAAAGACTAATATATCATTTAGTTAACAGACAATTTTGCATACATAAATATATTAACAATTCTCAAGTATCGAATACATATATAGACAATGACGTTATTATTATTTATTGATATTTTTGTTGATGGTGGAGTTCGAGAGATAGAAAGGTTGGAGTAATTTTAATAACGCGCCCTAATTTTTTTTTTATCAAATACACTGCCCAAAGCTGAACTTAGGGTATTACTAAGGAACCTTGGGCCAAGTGCACCGGTGCTACTTGAGCATTTAAGTAGGACTTGGGAAATATGTGTGACTGCACCGCGTAGTGAGTCGTTCTTAACACAAGTCGAAGTGTAGGTTCTACTTAAGTCCTACTTATGTGAAAGTGAGGTTATGTCTTGGCACTTGGCAGACGAAATTATCAAAATATGAAGAGGTTAGTTTATAAAATCAAACAAAATGGAATTCATAATGGGTATAGAGCTTTTTGATGACCTAGAATTAATTGGATTGGGTGTTCCCAGGAATGTTATTCCCAGACAATATATATAACACCCTATCCGAATATAAATTTTTTAAAAAGTTTCGATTACCAAAAGAAACAATCAGATTTCTACTACCACTATTAAAAATCGATAGTTTTATCCATGAACACTGGACATAAATCACTGGGAGACGCAGCTTTTCATTCACTTGTTTATATTTTTATAATTTAATTTAATAACATGGAAGCATATATTGAAACTACACAACATGAATATGAATATGGAAAAGACAAAAATAATGGTGGTGGGACAAGAAGAAGAGCACCTTAATATTAAAATTGATCAAATGCCGATAAAGCAAGTGAAGTCGAGTTTCAAATATCTGGGAGTAAATATACAAAACAATGGAAAACAGGAAGCAGAAGTCAACAAAAGAATAAGTGCAGCAGTCAAAGTATATTACTCATTAAATCGAAATTTCCTGGGAAGAGAAGAAATTACAACTAAAACCAAATTGAATGTGTACAAGTCAGTCTTTCGACCAATCCTTGTGCATGGTAGTGAGATCTGGGTACTTACAAACTCGCTCAAAAGCAGAATACAAGCAACAGAGATGAAGTATTTACGCAGGGTCAAAGGTGTCACCAGAAGAGATCGAATGCGGAATGAAATAATAAGGGAAAACCTAAACATAGAACCAATACTAAAAACAATCGAAAAACAGCAGCTTAGATGGTTTGGGCACCTTTGTAGAATGGAGAACAGTAGACTAGCAAAAAGGATTTGGCAAGCTAGAGAAGTATACAAGAGAAAAAGAGGTCACCCAAAGAAAACATGTGATAACACAATAGCCGAAATTTTAAAAGAAAAAGGAATTACATGGACGGAGGCGGCGAAAAAAGCTAGAAATAAAAAGGAATGGCGAAAGTTTGTCCACGAAAAAGCGACACACCCGACACCCACAGCGGGTACAAACGGGTTTATGATTATATATATATTATATTTTTTATATTGTCATTCTCATGATCAGAATTTAGTGTCATATCTGTCACATTTCAATTTTTACTAAAATCAAAATTCCTGCTTGCCTGTCCACATCCTGTCTTTAGTCGACTACTGATAGGAGTAGGTTTGTTCCAACTAAGCGAAATGATGCGTACATGAACGTCACGATCATGCGCATAACAAAATTTCAGTTCCAACAAGTTCCGACAATTCCACGGACTGATAAAAATGCGTCCCAACAAAAACTGGACACGTTCATGAACGTGTCGGCGAACGATCATTTTCATCAGAGATCTGGATGTAGAACCGTTCGTCCAAACTGTCAGTTGATGTTTTAGGGCGAGGTGTATCAAGCAGTATAAAACACCTAAACTCGGTTTAATGATGACTGATGTGTAGACTGATGTAATTTTTGATGATAAATACATCAATCAGCCACAGTCTAAACATCAGTTATCATTAAACCGAGAACTTATAGGGTTGTAATAAAGTTCCTGAAAGTGGTAACAGTTTACAAATGAATCGTAGAATCGTTCCAACAATGCATAGGGTATGATGTTCATGGATTAATTCACGTACCTACAGGTTCTCGAACGTTTGATTCGTACATAAATAAGTTCACGAACGTTCACGTACTAATCAGAAGGTGTTTGTTGGTACAAACCTAGTATTACTTAGAAGAAGAAACGGTGCAGTTGACCCTTATAGGTAGACAAGAAATATTGGGCAGCTCAACCTTTAGGCTTTGTGTGCCTTTGTTTGGGTTGCACTGTGCACTTCTTGGAGAAATCCTCTCTTAAGCGATCTACTTTTTGATGCGATCAAAACACTTTCACGTATAAAATTCTTCATTTTATATGAAATAAATATGAAATAATAAAATTTTATGTTATTAAAAGATAACTTTATGATGATTAATCGTAAATTTAACAAATACAAAATTGTACCTATCCTTAATTTCTAATAATGCACATTGATGGCTCTCCTCGTCTACGTCTAATATCATTTCACATGTCAAAACATCAATTTCAAACATAAATTATTATCACGTTGATAATATCCACCAAGTCGAATATTTTCATTAATCATTATGAGAAGGTACAACTTTTGACATTCAATTTACGCAATTTCATCTTTTAAATCCATACGTGTTTCACCATTACAGTAAAAAATTGAAAATAAATAAAAATTCCTCATTATCATTCATTTGGAATGTGATCAACAGTCCAAGCAGTTGGATTGAATCTTTGTTCCATTTTCCATATCGCCTGGGGGGATTTTAAGTAGTTCTGGTTGTATTATACATTTAAAAAGAGGATAATATGGACCATTCCAGAATACATGACTGTACCTTCAAGAACAACATGAATGGACCTGAAGACGTCAATCTGGAATGGTCTACTTTATACTCATCACTGTAGATTTTGACAAACTGTTGGAAACATTTCTCAAACTTCAAATTTTAATGGCCTTTTTGTAGCTGGATATTCGTTCATAATATCTCCCTGCCAGCGAAGGGCAGGGAGGGGCAACTGCCCCCCCTGGATGCAAAAATAAATTAAATAATTTTTAAATTTTGATAAACGAAAAATTCTGTTGCTCCAGCCACATACTAAATCTTGTGGTCAATGATAGTAGCAAGCTAGCAGAAATCAGAAACACAATTGCAACGGTTAAAGACACAATAACCTTCTTTCGTCAATTGCCAGCCCATAGGAAATCGGTTCCAAATCGTTCAAGGCTCTGTGTGAGATCAGAGGGTCGGAAAAATATAAGACCATACAAAAATTTTCAAAGAGCTTCACTGACATTGTTAAAGCACTGGAACATCCATCTGTCGACGGAAACTATGCAACAAGAAAAACTGCCTACCAATTGCAATGTGCAGTTACTAAACCAATCTTAGGCTTAGACATAATTGCAAGATACTCTGCAATGTTGGAACAGGTTTTAAACGTTTTACGAGGTAAAAGTATGGATTTGATTATGGTGGAGAAGCATATTGATGATATTCTAGATGTAATCAAAGAAGATCGACAATATGTCGAAAATGTTTCTTATGATTTATTTAAAAAATCACTTGATATCGCAGAGAAAGTAGGGAGTGAGTTGTCAGTACCACGAGTAACTCAAAAGCAAGTATCCCAGAAGTAATCCACCACCTGAGTCTGCAGTTGAATACTGGAAGCGGTCAATAATCATCCCCTATCTTGATTCTTCAACTTCGTCTTTGCATGCTAGATTCTCCAACGAAAATACACCTGCTTTTCTTTTAACTCATCTTCATCCCTCAGGCATGCTCAAAATGACTTCAAAAATTCCAAAAATAATGCAGAATCTTTCATGGAATTTTATAAGGTGGGTGATGTCTCTGCAGAATTAGATTTGTCGTACAATATGAGGAAGAAAAAGAATTTAGCAGAAGACAAATTGAAGGACATTGAAGTGGTTGCACTTTTAGAGGAAGTTAATGTTTCTTCCCTGCATACTGCTAATATTAAGTGCTTTCCCATCCACTACTGCTACCGTGGAAAAATCGTGCCCTACGAAGGGTAAAAACCTGGCTCTGGAGTACAATGGGTGATGACAGACTCACTGGGTTGTGTTTGATGAGTGTCCATCGAAAATTTTGAAGGAGAATCAAGACTGTATAGTGAAGAAAGCTTTGGATAAATTTAGTTTAATTGCAAGAAAAATGTTATTAGTTTAATTTAAGTATAATTGAAATCTTGAAGTTTTGTTTCCATTTGACTTTCCTTTTTACATTTTGAGCGACCATAGACCATGCATGGTTTGCTTCCCCCCTGTTATAAATCCTGGCTACGCCCTTGTAACTTCATCTTTAGTAATATGACGTATTTGAAGTGAAAGCTACAAACATTTAGGAACTCTGCTCCTGATATTTGGCTTGAAAAATTTTAAAAATAATTTCTGCAAATACCGAAAGCCGGATCATATATATCCTGAAAGAAGTTAATGCTATGGTAATGAGACTCAATCGTGGCCTTCTTTTAAATAGATCCATGACAAATAAATTTCCGAAGAGGTATCTAAATCAAGATGAAAACTTTTTTGCATGAAATAATCTACCTAAACACGTTCGGTGCTGGCGAAAGGACACTAACGATGTTACTGTACTGTATTTTATTCGTTCATGAGCAATCTGTAACAGTTTATGTTCGAATATATTGGAAAATGTTTACGGGCTTGTTTTAAACCACAAAAGGATCTGGGTATATATTGTTATGCAAGGTTGAATTATCGGAATTATTTTGAAACAAATAAAGAAATGTCAATGGTAAAGTTGAAATAGAAAGAAAATACGGAATTTATTGGATTTGAATATGTTAAGAGGGATTACGAAAAATTATTGCGGTGGCCTTAATCGAAAAAAAAAATATCTTATTCGAGGTTGAAATTCCTAGTAACAATAGTGTTAGACAGAAAGTGATTCATATCAATTTTACCTTCATAAGTATCCGATATCATTATTTTTTACATTAAAACTTATTATCAAATACCAAAAAATAACCTTTGAGTATTTCAGGACGAGCTGGAATTTTGGTGTTTATGGGGAGATGGAAAGTGACTCAATAATAAAGGATATTGTCTATACCTCGTAGAAGATTTTGTCCAATTAGATCTAATCCTCATTAAATGAAAATAGGGTAGCCATGGAGAAGTGATCTGCTGAAAAAAGGTCATTAGGATCAGCATTTACATGGTGGGAACTCCTGGAAAGCCAAATTTTTTTAAGTGGCTAAACTCCAACTTCCCATAGTAGTAAAATACAGACTATGTATAACACCCACTTATTCAAGGTAAAAAATAAAAGTTCTGTTTGACAGCAGAAAAAAGTTGAAGTACCTGGCAGAACGGCCTAATGTTTCAGAAAAATTTGGTGGTTGCAAAGCTCTCTGCCACTTGGAAGGAAGTGTTAGCAATGATGGTGTCCAATTCAAACTCCTTGCTGCACCAAAAACCATAGTGATACTGCAGATAGAGGCAACAAGCCATAGGCCGTAGTGTAAGTGGGAATGTAAGCTTGAGGAAGAGAACGCACCACCATTCAGTAGAGCGAATAAGCTGATCTGGTACACAGACGGATAAAAAAATGAGCACGGCACCGGAGCAGGCATATACGGCAAGTCAAGCAAATATGAAGGAATCGCCTCGCTTGGTATTTCAAGCAGAGATCTATGAAATACTTGCATGTGCAAAGGCCAATAACATGAGATCCTACAACAATAGGTAGATCAGGTTCTACAGTGACAGTCAAGCTGCCCTTAAAGCACTTCAGAGCTCTAGGGTAACATCTAAGCTGGCAAGAGCAGGATCGTCAACTCTGATGGACGAACCCTAACCAGACGCTCAACTAGGTCATGGTTGAAAGGGTGGGTAAAAGAACAACACAATAAACACTGGAAGAATGCGCCCAGACAAATACATGGTAAGAAATTCATAAAAGAACCATCAGAAAAAGTAGCGAAAGAACTGCTCGCAATGAACAGGATCAAACTAAGCACCATAACGGGGCTACTTATGGGACACTTTCCCACAAAGGAGCACCTGAACAAAATAGGGCTGTTTAACGGAGACCTCACTTGCAGAAGATGCAGAAAGGATACCGAAACAGCTCTGCATATACTATGAAACTGTGAGACGCTGCACCACAGGAGGCAGAAACTGTATGATAGACCCCAAATGACTCCAGAAAACTTCTACAACCAACCAGCAAAGAACCTGTATAAGCTAATACAGGGAACAAATTGGCTGAATAGGCTGTAGTCAGAACACTAGGAGTGTTCACATTAATCCCAGGAGGCTGAGGTGGGGCCGGCGAAGGGAATGTACGTCTTAACTCTGGTGAGAGAGATACAGAGAATCAAAGGTTTTTCTGACTTTGTCTGTGTCTAAAGCATGCGTCAACCAGAATCTTTGACTTTCTATCTCTCTTACAATCTGCCGGGCTCCAAGCTAGCTTCTTGTCTCTAGATGTAGTATCTCTATGCCAAAAACACACATGGGAACACCACGTTTCCTTACAGCATTTGAAATTTGTTAACCGCTCCTTATCCTTAATGTTTTATTAAATCTTTTAACTGTCTCATCCATATTTTCAACTACTCCTATGTATTAAAAACGTTTTGCTAAATCTTAAGAACTAATTATATACCTAATATACTTTAATTGTAAATCTCCTGCTATAGGTACAAAGAGAAATTTCATTTGTGTGAACATTCACAGAATACCAAAAAAGATAAAACAGTTATTTTATCTTATCAATAATACCGTTTAGTTTCTTGTCACGTATTATCCGCGTTTACTAGCGGGTAGCCTGGTGGTACTTTATACAGGGGAGTCATAAGTTTTATTTATATTCGCTTTTCAGTATTTGTATCTTATATAGGAACACTCTGAAAGGACCTGAGAGGTGGAAAAATCCTTGGAATGTAGTAAACTCAACAGGATACTCAAAAAAGTAACGAAAAGTATAGTCGAGGAAAATCTGGAGATGATTAAGAGCAATTGTTAACCAAAGCTTGATAGAATGGACCATTAGAGCGAGCATGGCTCTAGGGAGCATACCAAAGATCTAGAGGAAAGCGATTTTACCAGTGCTAGTATTATAAAGACTTTCATCATCAGTCTAATCCTATAGAATATCTACTTGCTTTTTATTTGGCCACCCTGTGTAGTGAATCATGCAGGTATAGTGAATAAAATGGTCATTGTGTCATCGTAAAATTTGTAATTTTACACCCGCATCATATCATTTACTTGTTTATAGTCGGTCTGGGTATAGTAGTATCAGGTCAAACGTCGTACAAAGGTACAGGTAGACACATAATAATTAAATTATTTCTGAAAATAGGTACTAAGATAACGACCAATGCATACTAATTAATTAGGGACCTGTGCTAGCTTGTATGGCAGTACGAACGTACAATTCTACAGGATGTTTCAAAAGTAATTTGTAGCAAAGGTTCTACTTTTCTCTAGATGTTAGGTTAGGTCATGGTTAAGGTGGAAATTTAACAGATTAACAATTATTCGCGACCCTTGCAAAGCCGTTACGGTCCAAGTCATGTATATATGTATGTATTTTAGTCCTATTTCCCGGAGGAATTTGAGGATGTCTGAAGGCTTCAACTTAGGTAAATGTTCTATCCAGTAATCTCCCAGGTGCTGTGCTTTAGGATTCTGAAGTGCTGTGTAGTTGGACATTATGTGGATGGATATTTCTTCTTCCATGCCACAAAGTCCGTATTCTTCTTCCTCCATTATTTTAAGCTTTTTCAGGTGCCCATTCAGGCGACAATATCCCGTTAGGATCCCTGTTAAAACTCTTAGCGCAGTTTTACTTTGACTTATGCATTCATTTGATCTCAACAGGTTGTAGTCACACTTTGATTGTATAAGCCCTACTAGATCTTTCTCTTTTTCTCGGCTTTGCCTATTTCTTTCAATATTACATTGGGGCTGATTCCGCAAAAGGATTCAGGTCCAAAGAAAGGTATCTCTTTGCTAGTTATTCATCACCTATTTCATTTCCTTCTATTCCAGTGAGCCCTGGAGTCCAAAGTGACTATATTGTTCTCGCCTAGTTCATTGAGTTTGTCTAGGCGTTCTCACACCATTTTGGAACTGATTACACAAGAGCTCAGTGCTTTAATGGCTGCTTGACTATCTGACATTATGATAATCCTTTTTCTTCTGTCTCCTTCATCAATAATAAATTGGTCGCACTTTCTTATGGCGTGGATTTCCGTTTGAAAGAGAGTTTTTCCCAAGCTTCCAGAGTGTTTTGGTTCCTGGCCCGAACACTCCTATCCCAGTTCCTCCTACTGCTTTTGAGCCGTCTGTATACCATTGAATGGCATTCCTTCCAAGTCTGGTAATGCTATTTGGATCCCATTCCTTCTTGTTGCTCAATTCCGTAACGAATTCCTTTGTGGTATGTACCAGGTTGTCTGATTTTTAAGAGGTGAGAAGGTTGTTTTTTTTCAATGATTCCCTCTCTACTCAGTCTGTATCTTCTTTCTGCAACACTTTCCACCACCATATGTTGGGCACCGTTGGGCATGTTCTAATTGCTCCTTTAATGCATATACAGGCTAGTCTTTGAATTTTGGAGAGGTCTCCTCCCGTCGTCAATAGGCCAGTTCTACTACTCCACGCAATGGCTCCAATGATTGGTCTTACTATGGCAGTGTACATCCAGCTTAGGATTTTTGGGTTACAACCCCAGTTTCTTCCTGCCAGATTCCTACACACCATTAGAGCCATTTTTGCCTTGTGTGTAATCTCCTTTTCGTGTTTGTTCCACAGAAGTTTACTGTCTAGAGCCAAACCTATATACTTGACTTCTTGTCTCCATTCAATCTCGTTCCCATCAAGTTTTATGGTTTTGAGGTTGAGTTTCCTCTTCTTAGTAAAGGCTATCAAGATGGGTTCAGTACTACTATTAAAATATAATCGAGAGCATTATTTTTTTATTTCTGTGTCGGGTAGGTAGCTTCCCACCGTATCAGAAATGCTTTTAAACTTCATCGATTAGGATATTTTCTACAAACTTTCCGAAATTGAAAATGAAAAGCAAATTCCAATTGAATTTAATCATGAACTAAACATTTTCTTAAATAAAAATTGGGTTAAATACAACAATTTTATATCCTCGGCTTCTTTTCAGCAAAAAAGTTCAAATTATGCATAACTCCTTCGAAACGATTCTAGTTGATGGACCTAGTCGGTAATAAAATCCGTTTGGTAACATCGTACAAATATTCCTAACCTATACCCTCAGTCGTAATAAAATTTAACTAAATCACGCTTCAGTCTTTACTCTTTAACTTAGGTATATGATACACCGTTTCTGGGACCTCGAAAACAAATACGAGGGAATGTTGATTTCATCCTCATTTTAATAAACAGAAAGGATAACATTCAAAAGCTGTTTTATTGTTGTATGTTCTTTATCTCAATCGGAAGCTTATTCCATATTTACCTTACAGTTTTTCATGTTTTATGTTAAAAAAATATGGTTACTATTTCCCTATTTCCTTTTGCTGTTTATATTTGATAATATAGTGATAGACTCTGGTATGTTTCGGTTCGATATTTTGAAACTTATTGTGTGAACTCTCCTCTCTCAATAATGTGGAACTGGAGCTCGTGAGGGCCTTGGTGCACTTACTATTTTAATTGATACCGTTACCAGAAAGCGAGGTGTTTTTGATCCCATCTAATTAGTCTCTATCTTCTTCTTTTTGCACTTTACATCACCATATGTAGTGGTGTGAAGTACAGAGCTATCTACAATATGTTTTTCATTACATTTTAAATACAACCACATCATATTTTTCAGGGGAGGTCATTTTTCCTAGAAAATAAGTTTGAGCAAAGCTATATATTATGCAAGGTACAAATGATCCTTGAACTATTCAGGACTTGTCGAAATTTTAAGATATCAAAACATTTTCCAAATTATATAGGACTATGCCTGCATTGCGAACAAAAAAGGAATTCTATAGGCTCAAAGTTACCGATTTTCACAGTTTCTTAATACCTAACCTCTTTGATTCTTCCTACTGAAAAGATATAAAATATTTTTTTCCGTAAAATAGTTTTTCATATATAAGTAACTGAAAACTGTGAAATAAGTCCATTCGGCAACGTAGCATTTGTGTCGGGAAACAAACTAGTGGCAAACCTGTACAATCATTCTCTCATATAATTCACTTTCTTGCATAGTAGGCGATATACATGGGTCATAAGTTCGTCTATGGGAAAATTTCTCTTGAACTTCAACATAAAAAGACCTTATCGATTCAGTTTGCAAATATCGAATTAAACAAACTGAAATACTTTCAACAAAAACAATCGCTATATGAACAATATTTTTTTACTGATATTTAGATAAACAATATCTTGAAATAATTAACACTTTTACTATTTATACTTTTGTAAACTCAATGACACTTCAAATGAACAGAAACGAGATTTATCTGGACCAGGTGTCTTCCCAGTTCCCATGGACCCAACCAAAACCCCCAATACAAAATAGTATTTTATCTTAGCAGGACTCCTAACAGGGCACTGCTGTCTGAGGAAACACCTCCACAACTTAGGAGTAGAGGAAAGTTCCCTATGTAGGGGTTGCGGCATGACTGACGAAACGTCAGTCCGTGTTCTCTTAGAGTGTCCACACTGGGCTGTACTACGCAGGCGCATCTTCGGAGTCCCTGTTATGGCCCCTGGAGACACAAGCAGACATCCATTGAAAAAGGTTGTGGCCTTTATTGAAGGGCTCGGTTTCATGGATGTCTGGGTAGCAGGAATGACACAATGGGCCCGCCAGTGGCCTCAGTGCCGGAACCTTGGCTTGAGTTGTCCAGGACAAGGCTCGCCTGCACATTTAGTAGTAGTAGTAGTACAAGCGAGAATGGTCAGGGATCCAGACCAGCAATACTTTATTGAGTTCTCCTATTGAAGAGAGTTTTTTTGGCAGTCTAAAACCTTCACTGAGGAAAGATAACTCAACCTCAAAACCATGATGAGAGCGAGGTTGAATGGAGACAAGAAACCAAGTATCTAGGTTTGACTCTAGACAGTAAGCTTCTGTGATACAAAGACGAAAAGTAGATTATATACAAAGCAAAAATGGCTCTAATGTTTCGCAGGAGAAATTGGGGCTGTAACCCAAAAATCCTGAGCTGGATCAACACTGCCTTATTCATGTAGATTATGTGGCAAGGAAGAAGAGACCTCCATCCACATACTTGCGAATTGCACAGCATCTCAGTATCCTAACTACTAGTTGGAAGAGGGATATTTACCCAAGTTAAAGCCTGCAGGTTTCATAGAATTCCTCCAGGGAATAAGATTTAAAGAGCTGCTGGTCTCAGACTTTCCTCATAAACTAAGTAAGGGAGCACAATAAATCTTCCAGATCCCAGTGAATATCACCCCATTGTACACAGATATATTCTGTACAAGAATTGTTAATTAAAAGAAATATTCCATTATTTACTTTCTTTTCAATACAACATTATCAAAACAGTTTATACATAAGACACTCCTGCTGTAATTACGTTGATTATTCAATCTTTCTTTTCTTTTTTCATGATAACCGGAAGTAGCTGCAATTCATTATGCTCCACGGACTTGGGCAGTTTTCTGCCGTTCGTTGTTCATCGCGGAAATTGTCATCGTCACACTTTTGCTTCTATTGTTACTGTTTCTATGAAGTTATTGAACAAACACCGTTTCAAGATGTTCCGACTCACGAATATCGTTAAATAGTCGGAATATTATTATATAAAACGGATTTATTACCAATAAAAGACCGGACAAGTGCTAGTCGGACTCGCTCACGAAGGGTTCTATAATAAAAACATACATACAAGTGAAGATAATATTATTTGTAGCTTCTTTATATTCATAGCTTTAGTACATAATCTGCTACTGCTACTAACAAGACTCAAAATTATTGAGGGATATTCTTTTTATTTAAAGTAAAAGGGAACGTTCATGAAGAACCAAATCCTTTTCGTTAAATATATACTTATACTCTAAAAGTATTACTCGGGATATTATGAATGCTTTTGAACTTTTTGTGAAGGCGGAGGCGGTGATGGCAATTCTTAGACAAAAATCGGGAGACTTATGGTCCCCGAACAATGTTCGAGAAGGACACACTGAAGCAACTTGGTCATTACCAGATGAACATATATTTTATAATTATCATTTAGTCTACTGAAAATTGTAAAATATAGAAATATTAATGCTTTATAATTATAAATCATATTTTATAAATTCAACCATGATAATTCGCAGTCTTCCCGGCTGTTATCTCACAATCTTTAGCTATATCAGTTCAAGAAAACTAGTTAAAATGTTCCCCTTTTCTTTCGGAAACTCATAGTCTGAAACGTATATACAATGCACCACCAGTACCTTTGTATGTGAGTTTGGAAAGTCGTCGAAACTTTATTATCTGAAAGATAATTCCCAAATTAAGTTTCGCGCTGTTGGTCAGAAGAAACAAGCCAAACTGACGAGTTGGCTCACTTTAAACTTCCTTTCTCTCTGTCCCTTTAGGCTCCTTTCGAGATTACGAAAACCGAGTTGTGGACAATTCTGGTGGAACAAACTCGTGTAAAGTAAAGGGGAAAGTTGGGGTGATTTTATTTGATTGATCTTTTTCATCCAGGTATATATATACGCCAGACGGCGTTACTCAAGAAGTTAACGACACAAAAACATTTACAACAGTATTTTTCAGTGAAAACTATTTTTTAGTGAAAACTATTTTTTAATGAAACTTTGATATTCTGTATCTGTATAGTAGAGTATCTGTAGCGTATCTGTAGCGTATCTGTAGAGTAGAGTCACCATTGTTCATCCTCCAGAGGAGTTGTCCTCGTAGGTCATCGTCCATCCTGTCCTTCCCAGGAAGGTAGACAGGTCACTAGGAGACATCTCCCTCACATCGGCAGGTGTAGGCCAAGACTCACCGAACTCACACTCTCTTATTGACGATAACTCCGGACACTCGCATAAGACATGCCCGACAGTTTTATCTTTCTGTTCACACATTCTGCATAGAGGTCATAGTGTCCACGAGCCCCATATTATGGAGGTGTTCCTGTGATCCTGGCAAGACTGCATCCTTTGATTCCGTCCCATCTCTTGAGGGATTGAGCATGGGTGTAACGTTTGGCTAGTTCCGCAATTGTCGAAGTCGTTAGGTCGTAGGTGTGACTGGGCCCTAAAATTTTTAGTCCAGCTGCTTCCCTTGCTAAGGAATCGGCAGTGCGATTACCTCTACTCTTGTCGTGCCCTTTAACCCACCTCAGGATAATATTGTTATCTCCCGAGGCATTAGCTAAATTTTGGTGGCACTCCAGTACTAGCCCCGATATAACACGTTGTCTGTTCAAGGCTAATAGGGCTTGTCTACCATCAGTGTAGATTGTTATGTTTTTGCCTGAAATTCTTTCGTGGTTAGTTCTTTTGTGGCAAGCACCGCTGGTATTGTTTTCCATTTCCCACTTAATCCTTAGGCTTAGTGCTCTGGAGTGAGCTCCGCATCCTGAGCCTTCTTTCGTTTTTGAGCCATCTGTATTCTGTATTGCATTTGTAGCATCTCACTCTGTTTTCTGTTTTATTTGTATTTTGTAGGGTTGATTAAACACAAACCTGGATTCAACTTTGATGTTTTAGGGCGAGTTGTATCAAACACCTAAACTCAGTTTTGATGACTGATGTTTAGACTGATTGTTGTTGTTGATAATAAATACATCAATCAGCAACAGTCTAAATATCAGTTATCATTAAATCGAGTTCAAGTGTTTGATACAAATCGCCCTTGGTGTTTGTAACATTTTCCCTAACTTCTTATTTTTCCTGAACTTTTTAGATCCAGAAAGGATCAATAATTTTCCAGTTCATTACCACTACAATTGGCTGTACCTAGAAAAATTTGAAAGGTTATCCTCTACTTGTGATACGTCCCCGCTTTTCAATAATCTGAATCATAATTATACAGGGTGTAACAATAAAGCAGAAACATTTATTCGACAACAAAATGAGTGTTAAATCTCGAGCTACAAAAATATTTATTGATATAGTAAATGTTCAAAATGAATTCCATTGTTTTGTAAATAATAGTAAAACTTATTTTGAAATCCCTTACGAACATTGGCAAATGTTGCTTTAGGCTGGTTGACTTTAATAAACAATAAATATTATTAGGGGTTTTGATCATTTATCTAACATGTTGGCATAAGTCAAAAAAATATCTTGGAACGAAATATATGAAGTTGGACACGGTAACTTAAATTTTTTTACCGGTAAAACAAATTTTAGATTAGATTAAATAGACATAATATAAATGTGTGAAAAATGACTGGACTATATTGCAGATTGCATTTCGGTATGTACTTAAAAGTGATCAGCGTGTCCAAACTAACGTGGCCAATGACTTTTGAAGTTTGTTTCTATTTGGACAGAGAGTGCATATCAAATGCAGCAAAAATAGCCCCATCGTCGCCGTCTGGTCAGTGTTACTGGATTATTGAACCTTTTCGTAATGAAAATAAAGCTGCATACATATGTCAGCATCGTTAAAATTTCTTAATGAGATTTGCATTTTACTTTTTATTTCTTTTTAAATGCGGATATTCGAAATTTAAAAAAGTTAAAATAATAATAGGATGGTGCATTTCAACATAAAAATAGACACATAGAAGATATTAGGAATTAGAATGATATAAAGAAGAAACTTTTGGGACATGCTACAAGACGGTATGATGAAAAAGTATAAATTTTCAAAGAAATTCGTTACGGAATTTAGCAACAAGAAGGAATGGGATCCAAATACCATTACTAGACTTAAAAGAATGCCATTCAATGGTACACAGACGCCTTAAAAGCAATAGAAGGAACTGGGATAGTTCGGGCAAGGAAACAAATACTCTGAAAGCTTGGGAAAGCATCTTTCAAACGGAAGAAAGTGCGCCCAGCTCAATATTGATAAAATATACAGAAGACAAAGGATTATCATGATGTCAGATAGTCAAGCAGCCATTAGCAGTGAGCTCTTGTGAAATCAGTTCCAAAATGGTGTGGGGATGCATATACAAACTCAATGAACTAGGCGAGAACAATATAGTCCACTTACTATGGATTCCAGGACACACTGGAATAGAAGGAAATGGAATAGCAGAACTAGCAAAGAGGGGGACTGAAATACCTTTCTGGGGGCCTTAACCCTTTTGCGGAATCAGCCCCAATGTGATATTGGAAGAAATAGGGAAAGCCGAGAAAAAGAGAAGATCAGACCATTGGAAAGATCTAGTAGGGCTAATACAATCAAAGATTTTTCTGGGTGACTACAACCTGTTGAGATCAAATGAATGCATAAGTCAAAGTAAAACTGCGCTAAGAGTTTTAACAGGGATCCCAACGGGACATTGTCGCCTGAATAGGCACCTGAAAAAGCTCAAAGTAGTGGAAGAAGAAGAATGCAGATTTTGTGGCATGGAAGAAGAAACCTCCATTCACATACTTTCCAACTGCACAGCACTTCAGAATCCATGGCACAGCACCTGGGAGATTACTGGTTAGAAGAGGAACATTTAGTCAAGTTGAAGTCGGCAGACATCCTGAAATTCCTCCTCTGAAACAGTGGAAGTAAGGAGGCACAATAGATCTTTTAGGTCTTAGTGAATGTGACCCCAAAATACATACACACATACAAAGAAGCTCTTAAATATTATGCGATGTAACAATTATCCTTACTTTTGACCATATCTCTATTACTATCCATCTATCTATCTATTATTATCCACATTTACTATGGGGAGAGGATTTTTCGGCTCCAAATCTATTACATTTTTCATGCAGATTCAACTACAGTTAAGTTAGCTGATTTTATCTTCAATTTTTTTCTAATGTTGCTTCGAAATCGGCAAAAATAGATCCCGTGTTATTTTTCAGTATTCAGTTGAAAATTATCCCTTGCATTTGTACGTTAATACGTAGTTTCCTGGACACCGAAAACGTCCTTATTGATAAAAAGTAATTTAAGCTTGTAGAGCGGGTGGGCGGATATACAAGCATACAGGTCTGCAGGTCCATATCCGGTCAACGTTTCGATGTATCCGAATAAGAAATACGATCATCTTGTATATAAATATAGCACAATAGGTAACATAAGATGTGTTTTTCTTTGTTACTACCGGAACATTGTCATTTTATAAAATCCACGTGGTTAGAGAACTCAGTTGACTGCTCATTGTTTGCTAGCATCCATAGACTTAATAAAAGAGATTGAAGTATAGGCGGTATAAGACATAATTTAAATATCCCGCTTGTAAAAATTAGTTCTGGCACTCCTCACTGGTGCGCTAGGAGCAGCATGATGCCAACTGTTACTACAGATACGACAACTATCATTGTATATTATTTATCTATGCTAGCAATGAAGTTAAAATTTAGATGCACGTGTTAAACATGTAGCTTTTCTCGGCCCCTTTTAATAATTCTTTAACTACTCACCTTCCAACCCACACGAGGTATCAAATTGTTCGATATAATAGAGTCTTATGAAAGCATCTTTAACAAAATGAGAAACTTAATTCTGCCCGAAAAATCTCTATTATATAACCTTGTGAAAATCTCACGGTATAAAAAATCGAAAAAAGAGAATTACCTGCCCTTCTATCAAAAGACCTTTCTGGTCATCTTTGTCCTATACGAAACGTCCAGATTTTTTTTAAGTACCAGACAAGGGTAGCTATTTTTTTTAATGTTATATAGATTAAAATCACGAGTGTTTACTGTTATTCGATATTATCTGATACCACCCTGTGTGCCATAATGGCATTTAGATTTCTTTTGCCGATTCTATTTCGAAGATATAATGAAAGTAGTACAATACTATTATTGTGATTGTTTTGTTTAACTGTAAATAGAATTGACATGTGTTAAGGTCAATTTTGAAGGTTTCTACGGTGAAGGATGCTGGGCAGTGGCCCTGGACGAGTTTTTATTATTATGCCTCTTCAATCGGTTCGGATTTTTATCGTGAACTTTTGTTTTTCTGAATAAAGAACGGTTCAATAAAAAATGTAGACATATTCCAACGGTTTAACCGTAAATTAATTATAGTTTAAGAAAACTAAAAAGTACGCCTTATAGATAATCGAGCCAGAACCCTTCCATGTCGTTGACATTTTTTTGTTTCATCTTCCACAGCACAGAAGTACAATGCAATAGCACATGCACCAAGGTGGTTGAAGCTATTATTATTGACCGAGCACCAAGATTATCTCGTGATGCTTATGGATGTCTTCCCCTCCATGGTGTTTATACAATTTTTTCCACTACTTGGCGAATTTGAGACAAAAATTAAAAATAATTCATAAACGCACCAGAGGAGCGCTTACCCCGTCGTCTGACTGACAAGTACACTGTCAGTTTTCGATAAATTATGAACGTAGGTACTCGTTATGTCATCAGTCATTTTTGGTTGAGCGCGAATATAGAACTAATGGCATTTTTATTCAAATAATTTCATCTTGATAGGTTATTTCAAGCAGCAAATATGTTATATGACTATATAAAATTATGTTGCACAAGTTTTTGTTGAATATTGACCTAGGTTAATAATAGAAAAAATTATTAACCACAAGAGAAATTCAACTTCTCAGTTGGCTAGAAGAGGCAATAATTGTCAACTTCCACAGCTATTAGTGGAAAAATTGTAATTATATTTTGTCACAACTTGATTGTTGATGCTGGCGCTTAAATTTGACATTCATGAATAATGATTTTTTACATATCTGAAAAGAAATTATCTCAAATTTCGATAATTGACAAATAGTTTACGGAAATGACCCAATTTCGAACTAAGTTTACAGATTTAAAATTCTCAATTTCCTTCGTTGTCATCGTTCCAGTGTATATTAATTATTTTTTTTTTGACAAATGATGACGAAATAGGTCGTAGAACCGAAATACGTATACATATGGGTAACATACTTCTCTGCATTATGTCGGTGACTAGTTGAGATTCTACTGAAATATTGTGACTCAAAACCGGGATACCTTTTAAATATAAAAAAATATTTAACACGTGTCGAGTAGTATGATTGAAACGAACACTATTGAAGGAAATTCCACTACACAAGATTATAGGAAAGCAGACGCTTAAAGCTCGAAAAATATTGCACGCGTGATTTCATCTCTATTAATGAAAAAGGATGAAACCTCAAAAGGCCATGGACGAAACATTTGACGAAATAATGAAATACCAATAAAGTTGCAAAGACATCTAATTATAAAATAGTTTTGCTTGTGGGAAATGAGATTCATCAAAGGATATTCTCTATGAAAGTCTGGAACTTTCTTAGATAATCTTATCTACAAGATAAAACATTCAAAAATAATTGTGTATCAATTCTTATTAAATAGTATATTATACACCAAGGTGGTGAAGTCTATTATTATTGACCGAGTACCAAGATTATTCCGCGAGGGGCTTCGCCGCGAGCTGAATAAGGTTCGAGGTTTATAAATGTCCCCAACACCATGGTGTATATACAACTTTTTCCACTACTAGCCAAATTTGAGACAAAAATTAAAAATAATTCACAAACGCACCTCGAGAATATATATTAAATTTATAATATCAGTTAACAATAGAAAGAATTGATACAAAATTACAATAAGTATGGTGATTGAATATAAAATTTTTATTATTCATATATTTAAAAGTTACACTTCACCAGATTCTGAATTAAATTTTACACCCAGAGAAAATGTACTGATATCTGTGACAACGAAGTTATAAAAAAAAGCGACAGTAAACTTTTCTCCATAGATATCGAAGTTTTGTTGTGTTTTTCAATTATTCATCCATCACTTGAATGACAGCCACGAATTGCATAAGTTTTTGTCGCCATAACTAATAAATGTAATTTTGTAAGCGAATTTTATCGTTCAAAACACACAAAAATATGTAAATAATCAAAAAGCTTACAACAAAGAAAATTCTTTGGTAAACAATAAAATCACATGTCATTGACAGATAACGGGCTTAAAATGGCAACTGTCAGACATGCGCACTCAGAAAATGAATTGTGAAATAGCACAAGCTTTGCTTCTTTTTGGGATGGTGTATTCTGTGTCTCAACGTACTCGTTATGTCATTTTTGGTTGAGCGCGAATTTTAAACTATTTTTATTCAAAAAATTCTATCTTGGTAGGTAATTGCAAGCAGCAAAAATGTTAAAGACAATCTCCTGGGTATACAAAATTATGTTGCACAAGTTTTTCTTGAACTACTATACCTGAATTCTCAAAATATTTGAATTCGTCCATTATTGACCTAGGTAAATAATAGAAAATAATTAACCACCAATAAAGAAATTCAACTTCTCAGCTGGCTAGAAGAAGCAATAATTGTCAACTTCACAGCTAGTAGTGGAAAAAAGAATTTATCTAATTTTGACAGTATAAAGTGACATTTTTCCAAACTGACATCCGTTAGCAAACGTCACATTTTTCTCAACCAGTTACATAATAAAAAATATCATGTAACTGGTGATGAAATGGTATATTAAAGTATAAGTGGATATTAAGGCGCTATTAAAACTTGAAACAAGAGTAAGGATCTTCTGTATGATCCTTGTAGCGTATCAATTATATTTTTCAGTTGGGAAATTGAACCACAAGATCTTTCTTATTTTATTTCTTTATATTTCAAAGTTTCATGATTATCTAGTTTTTTATGAATTCTGCTCCCTCTATCATTGTTCCATATCTAAAAATTAATCTGTATAAAACGGGTTCTAGCAAATACTTAGAGTACTTTTCTGGGATGAAAAAAACTGGATTTTCCACGCTCTAAACACACTCAAAACAATTTTTTCAAGCGAATCACCATTCGGCATAACTTGTATGTAATAAGCGGTCATCCGATACCGAGATATACGTTCAGTAAAAACTTCACAAAGAATTAAAAAAATTCAAATAAAAAAATCCAAACGTAATGAAACGCAGATAATAGTGAGTAGACCCCAACGTGAGACAATTTTTTTCGAACAAAAATAGAAAAAGATAGCCAACCTCTCCTAGATAGTCTCAAGAGTTACAACCTTCTGTGGACCAGATGGTCCGTACACGAACCCTGACCGTTTTTTTATAAGCCGCTTTTTTATGCGGTCTTAGACCCCACGTTTTTTTTCTCTCTCAACAGGAAAGGGGCAGATTTTTTAAGGAACCCTACACTGAGTTCCGTTTAGAGATTAATTTGAAATACAAAAAAACCTTTTTTTTACCTGGACAATAAGGTGCATTCAAGTTTGCAGAAGGATATATTGGCGAATAAGGACAGAAACAAATCAAAACACATGTTGTGGAAGAGAAAGAGAAGATCTTAAAAAAGCGTCTCACATGTGGACTAACGTGGGAACACTAGATAAAAAATCGAGATTGAACTGTTGTAGTATATATATATGTATGGTAGTTTTTAGGGTCCAATGTAAGCAATCGTTTACTGTTGATTAAATATTTGTAGATTTTTTTTAATGTCACAGTTATGTCCAGCTTCCTTTTCTCACGGTTTTGAATTTCCGTACAACTGTTATACTAGTGCAGTTCACAGTAGAATATGCTGTTACATTTTGTCTTCTTCAAATTTGACTCTAAAACACCCTGCTTCAAACAAACTAAAATACTGAAATATACTAATAGGCCAGACAATAGGGGTAACAACTACTACAAGTTATTAGTAATACGGCTGATTTTTGTTCCATAAGTATACCCTCAAGTATGTCCCTCAAGGATCTGTATTTAGTCCCACCCTATTCATCCTTTCAATAAACGACTTATGCGCCAACTTTCCTACTCCCATCAAATATGTTCAATATGCTGATGATTTAATTGTCTACTGCCATGGAAAATCTGTTTCCACTATCTGCAAACTTCTACAAAACGCAGTAAATTTGCTGCAAGATAGAGCCAACAACCTACATCTCTCCTTATCTCCAAGTAAATCGAAGGTCATAAAGTTTAGCAGAAGACCCCCATCCGGTATACCGCTAATCTTCTTTAATAACTCCCTGTTACCTGCCGTTAATTATTGCAAAATTCTTGGATTAACTTTCGACTCTCGGCTTAATTGGAAAGTTCATATCAACACACTCAAAGGCATTTGTCTTAAAAGACTTAATATCATCAAAGCTCTCTGCCACTATCACTGGGGATCCGACGAAAATACCTTATTAAGAGTTTACAGATCCCTCATCCGTTCTAAACTAGACTACGGCAGCTTTATTTACATGTCAGCCTCCAAATCCACCATCGACTCACTGAACTCTATTCACAATACAGCCCTTCGACTCTCTCTCGATGCTTTCCGTTCTAGTCCAGCTGCTAGTCTATACTGTGAAGCAAATGAGCCACCCCTGTTCCTAAGACGTCAATCCCTCCTCCTTTCATACGCTGCATCAACATCTTCTAACCCTTCTAACCCTGTTTACCCTCTGTTTACAATGTCTCAACATCATCCTTCCAACACTACTTCCAAACGTAGCGTAAAATCTATTACCCATCTTCTTCTCCCATTACTTCAGAATACCGACCTTTCAATGACCACTCCGCTCCCCCAACCTCATATCCCTACTTGGACTAAACAACTTCCTCTATTCAATACCTCCCTTACCAAGTTCAATAAACATGAATCGCCCAACATACTTATAAAGAAAGCATTTTTGGAAATATTAGAAAAAACACCATATGATGTAGTTCTCTACACAGACGCCTCAAAAACTTCTTTTGGTGTTGGCTGCTCCGTCACAACCAACCACGAACTAATAGGTTCCTATCGGTTGCCCTCAACATGTAGCGTTCACACTGGTGAGTTGTATAGCATCTTCCAAGCATTCAAGCAAATCTCTTCTCCTGTCAAGCGCGTCGCCATTTGTACCGATTCACTTTCCTCAATTAATTCACTCAATACCATCTTTACTGACCATCCAATAGTTCAAAACATCCATGATATCTATCAAACTCTCTCAGCTCGTGATGTAACAGTCTGTCTTACCTGGCTCCCATCTCACATTGGAATTACTGGCAATGAAAACGCCATGCTAAAGAAGCCTCTTCTTCCATCACCACAACAACGTTCCAGCTCTCAAATGACATAAAACTATTATTCAAAAAGTCCGTCAAGGAGTCCTGGCAAAATTTTTGGCACGACAGCAAAACAGCCCTTTACGACATACAACCATTAATCGGCTGTCCCTCCCTCGATTTCCTAACCAGGAAAGAAGCTGCTGTCATTAGACGATTGCGGATCAACCATACCAGATACACACATGGTTACTTGATGTCTTCTGAAAACCTTCCCGTCTGCCGTCACTGCAATAGTCCTTTAACCGTCAAACATATTCTCACAGACTGCCAGGAATACACCATTACATACAAGCACCTAGACCTAACACCAAACCTGAAAGAGCTTTTAAACTACACCGCTGAAATCCCAAAGACATTGAAATTCCTCAAATCAACTAACCTCTACCACAAAATATAAACTAGTGATATTTTACCGAGTATTTTACATGTTTTATGTTTTAAGATAGTGTATGTATTAATATGTCTTTTTGTCTTTTGTACAGTGCCAATGGCCATAGTTGTCGAGGCACTTAAATTCTAATAAAAAAAAAAAATATTTTTAAAGTTTACTGGTCTATCCATTTCCCAAATTTCCCTTTTTTTTAGAATATTTTTTTCAATATTCAGCGCTGGGAGGAAGGTAGAGAAAAATAAAAAATACCACCGAGTAGGGGGAGTGGTTTGTAACAAAAAAATTTTTTGCGTTTCTTTTGTCCGAGCAATGGTTTGTCCGTAAAAAAATCAGTAAACTAAGTACTAAGTACTAAGTACTGAGTACGCTGTTTGTTACATTTGATAGTAGAATCATAGGAGATCGGTCCAGACTCTATGGCGCTCAAAAATAATCGTTCGGAAAATCTAGGAAAATTTTTAAAAACTTTTATTTTCCACCCCCCGTCAATTATGGGTGGAAAATTGAACAGAAGAAATATGTTTTTCATTGGTTTGATGGCGAAGAATGCCCTGAAACGGTAATGGACCTAATTATTGAAGCTGATGAGCCATTGGATGATAAGAAGTGTGATGACCCATGTGATACCCAATTTGATATCCATGATCAAGGAAAAATATCCATATTGCCCATGATATATGTTGATAATAGTAATAAGATAAATATTTGTATATTTTTGCAGATGACGATGAAAATATAGATCCGGAATGTATAGATTTTAACATTACTTCGGATATGGAAGCGATACCTTTTTTATTAAAATTACTTAATTAAATTAAATTACTTTCGTTGAAATTGAAATTTAAATTCTTTTTTCAATTTCTTGGGAAATTAAACCACAATATTTTTAAATTCTTTACTTCAACGTTTCGGTAGCGTTCCAGCTACCGTTGTCAAGAAAAAATAAGTAGAAATTAAGTAATTTTTTATCCCTAACTGACACAACAGAAAAAATTTGACAACTACACAATCAAAAATTATTTTGAAGTTTAAGACTGCAAAATTTTGTTATCAAATTTTTATTAAGGTCCATTCATAGTAGATCATATCTGTGGCAAAATGTGAAATGAAATATTTCATTTTATGACATTCCAACGATATGATAGTCTACTAGAAATGAAATCCAGTGAAGTGCACGTTCCAGGAACGGCTTTTATTGGGATAGCGCGTTTTTTCGCTAATATTGGAAATGTTGTTAATAAAACGCGTTTCTTGATAGTTTTTTTGTGTATGAATATTTAAGTTTTTGGTATATGTATACTCAGTTTTGTGATTTTGTGTATTGAAATGTGTATCGATTAACAACTATTCAAATTATAAATCATAAGAAAACCTGGATAAACGCTATCCTGATAACGCAGGTAATTGATTATTGGAAATTTCTCTTTTTAATATTGGTAACCAAATTTGACAACATTCGGCTGAAATACTAGCTACACATTTATCTGCATTTAGTTGTATTAAAGCACTTTCTTTGATTTTCTGTCTTTTATTATTGGGTTCTTTTAATATTATTTTTGATGAATCCCATGAATTTGATAACCCTCTTCCCAAGCATGTTTGCAAATAGCTGACTTAAAGAATTCCCTATCTTTGATATATTTTTTGTGTTCGTTTATTCGTACTTTCAATGGTCTAGATGTTTCACCTAAATAAAATTTGTCGCATTCACATGATATTTGATATATGCATTTTTTTGAAGATTGTTCTTCATTCTTTGGTTTCGTTTTTGTTAGTATTGATCTCAATGTATTATTCGATTTAAAACTAGTTCTAATATTGAATTGGTTACCAATTTTCTTAATTCTTTCTGATATGCCCTTAACATACGGTATTGTCAAGTTTCTATTCTTATTCACAGCCTTGACTCCTACCAAAGATTGAGAAAAAATTCTGATTAAATATTTATATTTTTTTCCGCGATTCAGAAAGTAGGACTTCCACCGTGCAGCAGAGTCGCGCGGATGCGGAACACATACTTAGTTTACCGAATTTTTCCCGGACAAACCATTGCTCGGACGATAGAAACGCAAGAAACCTTTTTTGTTGCAAAACACTCACCCTAAACGGTGGTATTTTTTATTTTTTCATACCTTCCTCCCTGCGCGAAATATTCAAAAGAATTTCGAAAAAAGAAAGTTTTTCTATTTTTTATCCTAAATTGGGAAATAGATAGGCTGGTGAACTCTTTTTATATTAATCTACATACTTTAAAGGTACTTATGAAAATATTGCTTATTACTTTTGGTCTAAAATGACCCATACCGACTGGCTTATAAATTATTGTGTTTAAAATGTCAAAATTTTTATTCACTTGACATTATTTTGAAATTTCTTGAGCAAAAACTAAAATTCAGAATATCTGTACCCATTTTATAATTTCCTAAATAAAATATGACCTTATAAAGTTATGCCATCCCTTTTTTTCAAATTTAATTAGTATTTTCCAAAAAAACTCCCAGTCCAAGTTATCCCGATAAATTATTTAACACCTTTCCAAAGAATCCCCTTTCTTTTAAAAATTAATTCCCACCCGATAAAATCAAAGTTTCTTCCAACCGAAAATGTAACTGTGTTTACCGCATCGAAGCGAACATCATTAACCCTCTTTAACTTTAAAATTAAATTAACTTTTTTTTTTCGTAACCAAGAAACGACAAAGTCCCTGCTCTTTTTTATTTCTACATTTTCTTGCCGGATGTGTGAACTGCATGGTAAAATTCCTTTAACTCGATTAGGACCAAAAATCTGTCAGAAAAATTGACATTAGATTCGATACGCTGGCTAAAAACGACTAAGCATATTTTTTGATTGCAACTGGCCGATGTGTGTCGGTGACTTGTTCACAGAATACGACCAGATATGTCACATTTACGTCGATTTCCATACATTGATGCAATAACACAATGCGGGCCGTGTTTATGACGAATGGTCTAAAATATCCATCAATAGGGGGTTTACTGACCATAGATATGCTTTGTGGTAGATGCAGAGGTGTATTTGGTTGACTAAAAAATGACCTAATAATATAAATCACCGATTAAACATTTTGTAACTTTCTATAAATCAAAGTATGAGTTTTAAGGGAAATTAAATACAAAATTCAATAGCAAGTATTCCAACACCACTACCAGAATTAGATAGATTGTTATTCAATGATATTCAGATGGCTCTGAAGCTATTAAAGGGATGGGATAGGAGTGTACATAACAGGAATTTTAATGCAGTTGGTCTAGAAGCGTTATAGATAGACTGAGCTTGGAAATGGTTTTGAAAAATACAGATATAGAGCAGCAAAACGTATATTTTCGATTTGTGGTCAAACGCTGCGGAGTATGTCAAAAAGTTACGGGGCAGAAGGCCTGGCATAGATATAGATACGGCATAGGCAAAGATAGCTAGGGCATGGGCATAGATAGTTACGATCGTGCTAGCGCGGCGTTTTGTTGCTCTGTATCTGTTCTTTTTTTCAAGACCATTTTTGAATTCAAAATTCGACTATCTATAACGCATCCAGTCGGCAAGATATTGCACTAAAATATTTAAAACTGCAATAACACAAAAGTAATCATAAAGTGTATACAATGGACTTGTTTTCCACTAAGCTTAAACCCTGATGGAAAAGTATGACTTTTCAAAGAAATTCATTACGGAATTAAGCAACAAGAAATAATGGGATCCAAATACCATTACCAGACTTGGAAAGAATGTCATTCAATGGTACACAGACGGCTCAAAAGCAATAGAAGGAACTGGGATAGGAGTGTTCGGGCCAGGAACCAAATACTCTGAAAGCTTGGGAAAAACCCCAAGTATATTTCAAGCGGGAATCCACGCCATAAGAAAATGTGGATAGAGAAGACAAAGAATTATCATATTGTCGGATAGTCAAACATCCATTGAAGCACTGAGCTCTTGTGTAATATCAGTTTCAAAATGGTGTGGGAATGCCTAGACAAACTCAATGAACTTGGCGAAAACAATATGGTCACCCTACTATGGATTCTAGGACACACTGGAATAGGAGGGAATGAAATAGGGGGCCTGAGCCGAGAAGAAGAGAAGATCTGACCATTGGAAAGATCTAGTAGGGCTTTTACAATCAAATACTCTTCTAGGTGACTACAACCTGTTGAGATCAAATGAATGCATGAGTCGAAGTAAAACTGCGCTAAGAGTTTCAACAGGGATCCTAACGGGACATTGTCGCCTGAATGGGCACCTGAAAAAGCTCAAAATAGTGGAGGAAGAAGATTTTGTGGCAAGGAAGAAGAAACCTCCATTCACATACTTTCCAACTGCACAAGTTAAACCCTATAACTCAAAAATTGACGAAGATATAAATGTTTGTAAAAAAATAACGAAAATCTAGAATTCATTTGGTGAAACCATCACGATAACTCGATAAGCTTTCGTGTTATTAACAAGAACTTTGAAAATGAGTTGTTTGTTTCGTTTTAAATGTTTATAACAATTTTGTGACCAACATCCTTTATTCCTTGGCATATATTTAACTTTCCCCCATGTCTCCTGGAAGTATTTTATTCATTATTAAGTTTTTAACTATGTTTTACTCAAAAATGTATTTAATGCAATGTATATTTTACCTGCTTTTCTCAACTTTACATGTTTGCTGTTACTTTCAATTTGGAATTGTAAATATTTGCAACTTTTTGCCAACTCCATGCGTTCTCATCATAATTGAATGTAAACTTCATTTTTACTTATTATCTTTGTAGGTATTCTTAGTTTAAATATTCAGAATGAGTTTGTTCATCTCCATGTTCAATATACGTAAATTATATATCTTTTTAATTTTGTTACCAGCATCTATCAGTTTTTCTATGGTTACAAGAGAGTATTTAAGTGCAGGACACATGCGAACTATTTTGCCGCCCCCAGGGGGTCGCGACCCACACGTTGAAAAACACTGGTCCAGCTAATAAGTAAATATTACAGCTTCTTGGAATTCTTCTGTTACGGACCTGTAAGTGCAGCCGTTCGTGAGTTGCATATTTTTTTCATTGCAGTTGCGTTCTATATTGCGATTCGGACTTTTCATAGAAATGTCACTTAGAAATATTATAAATGATGTAATTCTGTTTTGGACGCAATAACAATAGTAATAATCGGTCGGGCATTTAAGGCTGAGGAAGGTGATACTTTTTCTTTAGTAGCAAAATAGGATAGATCCTTATCGTTTTAAGGTAACTCGATACATTTTTTTCTCACCTCGACAAATCTAAGGAAGATATTTTATTGATAGAATTCTCGTTTTCAAAGAATTATTTTTAATTGGTAGTCTTAGGATGTACAAAGATAGAGAAAAACAGATTGGAATAGACGAGTTCAGTCTAAGGTCAGTGTGGCCAACAAAAAGTGATTTTTCTGACAAGAATGACAGTTAAGGTCTCCCCCAAAACATGAGATTTTTGCATGTCTTTTATCATTGCGAACATCTATATTGATTTATTAAAATAATGCATACACCCCCGAAGCGTATATCTTGAAATTTAAAATGACTTTTCAGCTGAATACTCAACATATCGGTGACCAATAACTCTAGGAACTTCTGGCCAGTCACCATTTGCTCGGCTTGCTGTATATGCCCGCTCCGGTGCCGAGCTCATTCTTTGATCCGTCAGTTTACCAGATCAGCTCATTTGCTCTATTGAGCGGCTCTACTGGTGCGTTCTTTTCCTCAAGCTCCTCTCGATCTTTGATGACAATCTCGAAGATCTTACGAAAGATATATCATGTGGTCATGTGGTCTGTTGGCATTTCAAAGATGTCGTCATCCACATGCCTTATTTCTGTGTGTCCTCTCCCATGTGCCACGTCATGGTCTGATGCTTTCTCCAGTCGGGTTAGAGCTGCCCTTGCTTCGCACAGATGTGGCTTCTTAGTAAAAGGTGTAATTTTCAAATAGTATAAAACTATTATCTTGACATCTATTGCTCAAATTGACTTCCATTGGGTCCATACAATGATACAATCAACCCACAAATAAGTTTTGAACATTCTGTAACATTTCTGGGGTAATTTGTCGACTTTCTTGAATAATTCGCTGTCGTAAGTCATCTAAAGATGCTGGCTGAGTGGCAAACATTTCGGTTTTTCAAATATCCCCATCGGGGGGTTAATTCTGGTAACCTGGGTGGTCATTCAAACATTAGGACTTGTCTACCTAACCACCGAGCAGAAAATAACACGTTTAAAAAGCTTCTTACATCAAAAGCGTAATGTGGAGGTGCCCCATCTTATTATTTCCAAGCTTGCGTGAAATTTCGGGATCGAAAGCTTCTTTGAGTAACTGAGACTCACCATTTATGTTTCCCTCAATAAAATTTGGTCCAACGCCAAGATAGCTTTCACTGAAATACTCTGTATAATGGTTGGGTACATAAAAGCAATCTACTCTACCACTAGATATTATTTTTATGACCCTGTATAGCAACAATAACAAAGCATAAACCTATTCTCTTATTTAAAAACAATTCTTAATACAATGTGTGGTCCAAACCTTCCCGATTTGTATACAAAGTTTTATTATAAACAGAACATTCTGAGAAAATGAACGTATCTCCTCTTCTTCTGCCATGCCATTCGTTTCTTTTAGTTGGTGGCTTCATTTTAATGTAAACCGAAGAGTTGTTTACAAACGACATTACTTTTGGTGAGACGCATCTTTAAAATGATAGTCCGCTCTTCACTTATATAACATGTGTCCCGTTACGTTCACTCGTACAGGGTAGTTCCATATAAATTAATACGCAGCTATGAGCTTTATAGAAAAATATAAGGGATGTTTGCTAGACAATGTGAAATATTGTTGAGGGCGGTGGGTACTATCGAATTTTTGGAACAATCGTTTATCAGAAGCTGGAACTTTTGCAAAATCAAGGACGACCTAAAACTACGAGAATTGGAAGATAAGGCTCTTCAAATTATTGAGGAATACCCAGAAATGAGTAGGTATCACAAAAATTGCTCAGCAAGTAAGTAGTTGAGAGATGAAACATATTGCAAACTTTACAAGACGTAGGTCCGACCCATACTTGAATACGCCGGGCCTTTGTGGTATCCAGATTTAGCTCGAGATCGTGAAATGCTAGAAAGAGTGCAAAGACGCGCAACCAGATTGTCTTTTGGTCGTGTTAGACCTACGTACGAGATTAACCAGGAAAAATCTTACAGCATTTGAAGAAAGACGTCTCCGAGGTGACCTTATTCTTTCCTTCCGAATATTGAAATTCAACTTCGGCGACCTTCAAGCAATTTGCCCCCTCAATTTAGACGACCGTCTTCGTGGGCACTCCTTAAAGCTGAAGAAAGAGTCTTTTAGAATTCGTTACAGGCAAAACTTTTTAAGTAACAGAATTTTCGATAGGTATTTGGAATGGTCTTCCTCAGCAAATAATTAGCTCGGAAAATGTTAATAGTTTCAAAAATCAAATAGACTCTTCGATCTGTAGTTTTTTAGGCTAAGTGTAGTGTCAATTATTGTTTTATTTATATATTCTGTAAATTATTATAGGTAAAATAGGACTTGATGAAGGAAGGACCATTTTTGTTCCTCAACGCTTGACCGGTTATACATATCTTCATTTTCTTGATATTTGAGTGAGGGGATGTTTAAAATTTCCAGTTTACACAACCCCGATCTCAAATTTACAAGATTTTCAGAATCCTAAGTTATTTTGATGAAAAAATAGGTAGTAAGCAACGCAATATTGGCAGATTATATCTGTATTCACCCTGTATGTTCGAAGGGGTGAGTGTAGGTAAAAAAAAAACACCATAACTAACGGTCTGCTCTCAGTCTACACTGTATACATAAAAATACAACATCCATTAGCCCACATGTGGACGTGTGTGAAGAAAATTGAACATATCCCACATCGAAGAGCATGTGTGTGGCTGACTGGCTCTGAGATGCAGTGGACATCCGTAAAAATACGTCGTAAGAGGGTTACGAGATATTTTTAAACTCCAGTCGAGATGGGTATATAAATTATTCTGGACATTCTGTCAAAGTTTTTTTTTAAGGAGTAGAAAAAAATTGAATGTATTGCGTACATCTGAGGCGATATTATGGCGTCAACTGATGACTATTTATTTGAGTTTGTTGTTTATTTTACGTAAAAAGTTCTATGTTTTCATGGACATGTGGTGTAAGTGTCTTTATAAATAGGATGGAAGTTATAAACATCGTTTTACATTGAATAAAACAATATTTTTAATTTAATAATTATTAAAAGACAAAAGTTTTTACAGGGTGTACCAATCCTGCGTAACAAGACCTTGGGAAGAGATAAAGAGACTAAAAATAATCATAGTATAGTTCGTTTCAAGATATTTCGTAGTAACTCAAGACCAAAACTCACAGCAGGTACTCGTGCAAAGCGGAAATATAATATCTAAGGCCGGTTTCTCATCAGATTTGACTACACTCACCCCGAAACTGATTTGAGTTAAATAGTGAGTTATAAATAATATAGAATTAGTTCCTTTTCTTATTAGTGTCAGATAGAGGCTAAAATAATTAAAAATTAACAAAAAAAAATATTGAATACACTACAAGGAACTATTTTAGATCAAATCTCTTCCGTAAATATTTTGTTAATTGTAGATAAATACCGATAGAATCTAAAAACTAGAATTTACAAAAGTGGTTTCAATTATGATCACCCTGTATTATTAATTTTATTCCTATGAAAATCAACACGATTCTTCAAAATTGAAATCCCTTGTCGTGTCGTTGTCTTAACAAATATTAAATCTGGTTGGAATTTGAGAAAGGAAGCAATTCAGACTGAGGGTTCATCGGTCAAGGTAAGAATAGAACCCCCTTTGAAGTACAGTTAGTTTTTAGGCAATTTTAGAACCTGCCGTGCTACCGTGTTGCCATTTTTAGATATGGAGATATAAAAAAAAACTACCCCAAATTCACAGAATGTATAAAAAAGTCATAGCAAGATTTAAAATTGATTTTGACTGTGTGACAAAAGGAGGGATGATAATTATAAAAATGTCTCACTATTTAAGAAGTTTCAGAATGTTTCCCAATTGTAGGCATCGCCTTATTCGCTTTTGCGTTGGCTTTTGAACGCAATTATAAATCCACAATTATTATTTAACTGAGGAAGAAATTGGGCTTGTAACCCAAAAATCCTAAGCTGGATGTACACTGCCATAGTGAGACCAATCATCACTTATGGAGCCATTGCGTGGAGTAGTAGAACTAGCCTATTGACGACGAGAGAAAACCTCTCCAAAATGGCAGCCATGAAAGTGATTCTCCAACTCACCACACTACATATGGTGGTGGAAAGTGCTGCAGAAAGAACAAGATACAGACTAAGTAGAGAGAGAATCATGAAAAAAACCACATCCCCACTTCTTAGGAAACAGACAACCAGGGACATGCCACAAGACGGTATGATGGAAAAGTATAGCTTTTCAAAGAGATTCGTTACGGAATTGAGCAACAAGAAGGAATGGGATCCAAATACCATTACCAGACTTGGAAAGAATGCCATTCAATGGTACACAGACGGTTCAAAAGCAATAGAAGGAGCTGGCATAGGAGTGTTCACTGAAAGCTTGGTTAGCACCTGAAAAAGCTCAAAATAGTGGAGGAAGAAAAATGCAGTTTTTGTGGCATGGAAGAAGAAACCTCCATCCACATACTTTCCTAATTACCTAATTAAGACAGGAACACATTCATATTAAAGAAAATGTTAAAGGAAATCTCCTTCAAACTTCTTACAAAAATATATGTAGGATTCTTCTTTAGACTATCACCAATTATTAAAGAATTTATTTTCTCAATATTTATCCTGAATTATATCCTTAAAAGATGTTTTCTTATGTTATATTTGTAGTATTTAAAAAATATCCCCAAAGAAAATTTCAAATTTGCATTCTCGAAATGAGGAAGATTGGCAACACTGATTTAATATTAAGTTAAGCACGAAGGGCGGCTATCTTTTAAGATTTATAGCATGCTGAATGTTACCTCTCTTATATACCGAAACTGACCGCAACATTCGAAAACCTGTCACAACATTCTGTTGTGTTATGTCCAGGTTTAAGCTCGAAAAGGACCGGAAATGTGTAAGGTGGATTTTTGTAAATCGTGCAGCAGAGAATGGTTCATTATTATGCAACCATTAAATTGTTTGTTTTCGTATTTTAGAGTTTTAAAAATGTGTATTTTTTCACATGATATTTCGCAAGCTGTTTTTTGAAAATTAGACAATAAATTGAAATAATTTGAAGCAAAAAATTATACACAATTCACGAATTTCTATCAGTTCACTATTTTTATGGAAATAATTCTTTAAAAACTACTAAAATATGTTAAAAATCTTTCTCGGCTATCCAAAAATAACCAAACTTTTGCTTATGCAGTAAGATCAATTAGCAGCACGAAGCAGACACCCCCGAAGATACATTTTTAGAAAGTTTGAAAGATAAATTGAGTCCGAAAGCGGTCGTTACGCGGGGTAGAGGCGGGGTTTAGTGACAGATTGAAACCATCAGGCAGGAGACCGTCTCAACATGTGAAAACATCCCTCTTGTAGTGGATGTCTGGTCTCCACTTTCTGGCGGAATGTTTAGTCTAGTTTTATACATGCACGCTCCTTGAGGATTATACGGGGGAGTGATTCGTAACTATAACATTGACAAAAACAATTTTTACATCCATGGACTAATTATTTCTTCTTTTTTAAACATAATAAACGTGTATTAGGCAATCCAGATCACGTGACCGAACATGGCCGTGCAGGGCAAACAATTTAGACAGATAGGTTAGTTTTGTATTGTTTATTCAGTCATAAACAGTGCTCAAGACTTTTTAGTCTAATTTATTAGTATATTTTGCTTCAATTTAGTATATTTTATTAGTGTTTAGTATATTGTTCATTTGATTAGTATTTTTTATTTAGAATATATCACTTTTCTTAGTTTAAATATTGTTATTGAACAAAACTGAACAAAATGCCTGCTACATACAGCCTTATATTTGATTTTTGATTCTGTTAAATCATCTCTATTGATTGCTGCTAACCACATTTCTCTACGCTTCTTACTTAATTTATTCTTGTGCACCGAAAATGTTTCTTTAAAACAGCTGAGACCATAAAAAAGCATACTTGGTCTCGGTTTGAACGGCCCCCACAACCGACTACAATACAAGTTGTTGGCATTTTGAAGTAGGTGTTTCACTCCTGAAATCCGTAAGCATAAAAGTTAAATACTGCAGGTGATATCTTCCAATTCAAGTAAGTGAAATTTCAAAGCCAGCAATTCCATAAAAGTTTCACTTTCATTATAATATTGTATATGTTTTAGTCAGTGTGTACTTACCCGTAAATATTGAATAATAATTCTTGATAGTCTAAAAACCACTAACAAAAAAATAATGTTCTTATATAGGCACACAACCAAAAGTTGGTCCTAAATTGATATACCCAGCTTAAAAGTTTTATAAAGCTGAACTTTTTATTGTATATTATTAGTATAGAGACACCAAAGCAAAATAAAAGCACCTTTCTCCAAAATAAACACTTATGTATACCAAAATCCACGGTCTACAATGTATTAAATCACATTTGTTTGCCCTGTGTCGCCATATTGAATTTTATTTGACAGGTCACTGGATTGCCTGATACGAAGTGAGAGCAACAAAACGCGAGATTATGTAATAAAATTAGCCTCAAACTAGCCGTAACTTAGAAACTCATTTTGAAATTTGGAGCTTCACTGTGTCAATAGCTTTTATACGAAACTTTTTTTCGTTATCACCCTGTATATCAAGAAGTTGAGATCCTAAAATTTGTAATAAAACATACTGATGGTCACTTATCGGAAGTAATTGCACAAGTGCATCAAAATTACCGATAATTTTGCATGACAGCGTGTTGTCTAAAAAAAAAGACGATTTTTTCATAACTATTTGATTTGTGTTGTGTCATCCAATGTATAAGGCTCATAAACTGCTGCCACACGTATTGTCTGTTGGGTTTGGTGTTTTTTGGTTCGCTTTCCATCACTTCATTTGCTACAACTCCAAATGAATCACATCCGAAACGAGACATTTTTAAAACTAATTTTTGACTTACTTTACTTGTCAAACTGATTTTATTTTTAATTATCATGGATCCACAATGGGATTACCGTGGATACGTAAACAATGCAATTATCGCAGTGCTGTTTCGGTTTCCACAGTGCAGTTACCGCTGTAATCAATCGATAATTGCAATCCTCTCATGGAATTTTTTACACATGAGGGAAAGCTTTCCTCTACCCAATAAATACAGTAATAGGGGTGACAATATGGACTTTTACTTATTGGAGGAAACCTCTGAAGATGCCTTAACCGGCCGAAACGCTTAGGAGACTAATATTGAATCAATTTAAATGCACTATATTCAATAAATTGTGCATTTTAACCTCACTACTTTAATTTGTTCGTTTCTTACACTTAATAGTTATTTATTTTGTTTAAAATTTTATTCCAATATTTTTCCAATCTAAATGATTTCAGAAATTGATAAAAACTGATATACAAAGAGTCATTTTGAGGAAAACTGAAATATTCATTTTGTTAAACCCTCGTAAATAGATTATATAACCATTATCATCCCTTATACTCAGCCCGACCTGCTCTTGAGTTGGTCAAGTTGCCCTAGATTTATTAACATCCAAAACCTAATCTTTACAAGACAAACATATGGTTCTTGTTTGGATTCAGATTTTCTAGGTAAAAATTAGTATTTCATAACGGCATTTATGCTTTTTTATTGTGGGAACCATCAAACCTTTATTATCAAGAGCTGTCATTTAAAATCGGCTTTTATAAGTATTTTTATACATTATTATTTGCTTCATAAATTACAAAGCAATCTGTTTATATCAACACATTCATTTTTGGAATTTGTTCTTTTGTAATGTAAAACTTAACAATGTTGTTGATTGAATAATGAATTTATACCTTGATAGATTTGTTTCTTTGCTATCTATATATAGTGTAGAATAGTATAGTATAGAATAAGAGGAGCAAAACCACGAACCTTGGAAAAGTTTAGTTACTGTTACACTAGGAAACTGAATAATCCCATCTCTAATTAAAGATTTACAACTATTTGACATTCGACATCAAACATCATTTCCTGTCACTTATTTATAAAAAATATATACCTTATAAAATACATATATGTGTATTGAAAAATTCTTAGCCTACTATAGAACCAAACAAAATTTAAATGTCAAAATGTTTTATTACATATTCTCCTCTTAATTGGATACATTTATCACAAAAAACCTGCAACGTCTCTAGACCTTTCAAAAGAAAAGTTTCTTCTTGCTCTGCAAACCAGACCTCCACAGCTTTTATTACCTCCTCGTTGGGAGAAAGTTTACGACCTTTTGAACTTTTTTTCAGTTGAGGAAAGAGATGACAGTCGGACGGAGCCAAATCTGGTGAATAAGGGGGGTGTTCTAGTAATTCAAACCCCGAAATACGAATTTTTGGCATGGCAACATGAGATTTGTGTGCAGGGGCGTTGTCCTGCAAAAACAAAACACCTTTGGATAGTTTTCCGCGTCTTTTCTCTTTAATTTTTTCCCGTAGAGTGGTCAGGGGTCCGGTGAACTATAGGGACACACTATTCTTTAACTGATTTTGTGAAAAATCGATAGTACTCACCTATTTTGAAGATTATTTGTTGAAAAATTTGCGGGTTATAAACAATTTACAGAGAAAAATCCAATGAAAAATTTTTTTTCTCCACTTGAGCCATCACTTTTTGGCCCGATATTTTATACAAAAAACAGTTTAACTGTATCGCACTGTACAGGAGAGTGATCAACAACATGTATTCTCGCTATCTATGAAAAAAATCCAGTTAGATTCTTCATAATATTGTTTAAATTACCACTTTTATAAATATATATTTGACAGGCAACCAGTTTGGATTATAAATAATTTTAATAATAATCGCATACACAGATAAGCAACCTACAAAACATAGGACAAAATACAATACTTTGTAGCGTGGTTGCCAGCTGTAATCGACTACTCGACAATCATGCTACATGACTATTAAGATACGAAATTAAATATTGTATCAGACTATATTTTTAGTTAGATTCATTCAAGACAAACCCAAGAACATAAATGAAATTATAAATACATTTTATATATAATGATATCCTCATATTGCGTATTTGAAGAAGGGGAAACAAATATATAATCATTGTATTCAGCCTTCCCCTCAAAAAATATCCAATACTTTGTAATACACATCAAGTTATTCCAGAAGGGGAAGGGAATATAATAATTGGATTCACTCTTCCCCTTCTAGAATAACTTAATTATTCTAGAAGGGGAAGGGTGAATCCAATTATTATATTCCCTTCCCCTTCTGGAATATCTTTGCCTTGCCCTCAAAAGATATCCAATACTTTGTAATCCACCTTAAGTTATTCAAGAAGGGGAAGGGTGAATCCAATCAATATATTCCCTTCCCCTTCTTGAATATCTTGAGGGGAAGGCAAATGCCTCCAGTTATTTGTAATCCACATTAAGTTATTCAAGAAGGGGAAGGGTGAATCCAATCATTATATTCCCTTCCCCTTCTTGAATATCTTGAGGGGAAGGCAAATGCCTCCAGTTATTTGTAATCCACATTAAGTTATTCTAGAAGGGAAAGGGTGAATCCAATTATTATATTTTTTTCCTCTTCTTGAATAGATTGATGTGCATTACAATGCATTCATCCCTCTCATCCAATACTTTCTAAGATGAAATTCGAATGCAATAATTAATTAATATTTTAAAAATATCATGATTCTCGCGTAATCGTTTACAGCTGGCAACCATGTCACATATTACGCTAGAACTTCTATGTCATTTGTCAATTGATTTAATCGTTTTCATACAAATTTGTAGCCTGTCAAATATATATTTATAAAAGTGGTAATTTAAACAATGTTTTGAAGAAACTCACTGAAATGTTGTTATTATTAGCGAGAAAACATGTTGTTCATCACTTTCCCGTGCAGTGTGATACGTTTAAACGGTTGTTTGTATAAAATATTTAGTCCAAAAGTGATGGTTCAAGTGGCGAAAAAAATCTTTTATTGGATTTTTCTCTGTAAATTGTGTATAACCCGCAAATTTTTCGACGGATAATCCTCAAAATAGGTGAGTACTATCGATTTTTCGCAAAATCACTAAGAAATTCGTGTGTCCCTATAGTTCACCGGACCCAGTGGCCAGTAATGTCGAATAGTAATCTCCGGCGGTTATTGTTCTACCCTTATCCAAAAAATCAATCATGATTACTCCATGACAATCCCAAGAGACTGAAGCAAGAACTTTTCCAGCAGATTTTTGGACACGAAACTTCTAAGGTCTTGGAGAGGACGAAGGACATTGATCACCAAGCATATCTTCGTAAACCTGCTTACCTCTTAACCCTTTCAAATATAGGTACTTGAATAATGGCTCGATACTCCAATTTTTCGATTCTCACAATTTCGGTAGACATCTTTTTTTACTTAATTTATTACGTAACTCTGGTTTACTTCTTTAACGTCCAACTTCACACTGACACTTCTAATGAGTTATTGTTCGTTGATGTTGTTTATGCATGGAACTGGTCTAGGCTAACTAGATATCAATACATCCCCGTATTATATTTAGATCAAAATTAGAGAGAGAAAATAAAAAGAAATATGATTTTGAAAAAAAATCTTTTTTGTATTTTTCTCTGGAAATTTCGAATGGCCCGCTAATTTTTCAACAGATTATCTTTAAAATAGGTAAATACTATACATTTTTTGCAAAACCAGTCAAAAGTTCACCGTACCCATGATGGAAAGTTATTAAATTATAAATTATTAAAGACTTACATTCGTTGCGCAGCTATTTTACCATTATTTCCATTAAAGTTATCTTAAAACTAAAACTATAAACGTCAAATATCACAAGATAAAATCCGTTCACGTTAAACAAAAGTATTTTTTTTGAAAAACACTCCCGAAATAATACAAATCCGTCTAAATTGAAAAATTCTTATTAGGAATAAATTCGATCTTTAGTAATGCACGCAAATATTTTAACTGAGTTTTGTTTATTATTCACAGTCGTAAGATTTTTTTTGTAAAAAAAACTTGTTTGCTGATAAACCGAGTTTAACATAATATAGCAAATAAAAAAGTTAAATAATATTTCAATTTATAAGAAAATAACATAGACGTGCGTATTAAAATTAAATAAAGGAACAAAAATAAACGAAATAATGCAATTATTCTTAATTAGATTATTGGAACAGATTTAAGTGAATTATTGTATTGTCTTCTGTCTTTGATACGTGTAGTATTTTTTTTAATTGCTAGAACAGTGTATTATTTAAAAAAATATAATGGGAATTAAAGACAGGTGGTTCTAAAAAAGACATGCTTCAAAAGTGTTGGAATTTTCTATCAAATAAAGATGTGTTTTGTGTAACCTGCGAAATCACGGTGGTCTCAAAAACCACATAATGCTCTAAGTAGTATTAATGGCCTGGAACTATTTAAATTGGCCATTTTAGGATTAGGGAAGTTTATCTCGGCAATGAGATGTTCATCACGAATTACGCAAAAGGCCACACACATCAGTTATTGTTACATTATAATAAGAGTATCTTTAATGTCAAGGTCTTTGGTTTCATTTTTAAATTTTATTATTAAAATACGTCCGTGAAAAAATATCAATAAAGAGTGATGATCTCATGAAAATAAATGGAGCAGTGAAGATTTTGTTAAGATATAATTCCGTACAACAACCTGCGAGACAATTATGTATGTATGTATGTATATATTTTGGGGTGACATGCCCCCTCACTTCTACTAAGTTTCTGAAGAGAGTCTCAGAAAATAGTAGCTTCCTCAGTCCTATTTCCCGGAGGAGTTTCAGGATGTCTTCAGGCTTCAACTGTGATAAATGTTCCTCTTCTATCCAGTAATCTCCCAAGTGCTGTGCTCTGGGATTCTGAAATGCAGTGCAGTTGGAAAGTATGTGGATGGAGGTTTATTCTTCCATACCACAATATCTGCATTCTACTTTCTCCAATATTTTGAGCTTTTTCAGGTGCCCATTCAGGCGACAATGTCCCGTTAGGATACCTGTTGAAACTCAAAGCGCAGTTTTACTTTGACTTATGCATTCATTTAATCTCAACAGGTTGTAGTCACCCAGAAAAGTCTTTGATTGTATAAGCCCTACTAGATCTTTCCAATGGTCAGATCTTCTCTTTTTCTCGGCTTCACCTATTTCTTTCAATATTACATTGGGGCTGATTCCGGAAAAGGGTTCAGGCCCCCAGAAAGGTATTTTAGTCGCCCTCTTTGCTAGTTCATCTGCTATTTCATTTCCTTCTATTCCAGTGTAACCTGGAATCAAGCCGACAAAGTATAGCAGCTATCTTAATAATAGGTGAATCTAGAAAGAATCTCCATGAAGCGGAACGTTTATTTAATGAGAGATTCCCAGATCGCCCTATCTCGAGAACTTATTTGAGGGAGCTTCTTCACAAGTTTGAAGCAACAGGTAGTGTTCAAGATGCCAAGCGATCTGGTCGACCAGCATTTAGTGATGATAAAAAAATTGTTTTAGTTGCTGAAATGGTAGTAAACCCTACTTCCTCTTCAACTAAAGTTGCGTCTTTTTGTGAAGTAAGTAAAAGTACAGTACAGAGAGTTTTGGCTAAAAATAAATTTCATATATACAAGTTAAAAATGGTGCACCACCTTTCGGATGACGACCCCTACAGAAGACTCGAATTCTGTGAATGTATGACAAATAAAATTGGTCAAAACCCACATTACACAAAAACAATTTGTTTTAGTGACGAAAGTACTTTTTGCCTCAATGGAAATGTGAATACACAAAATGTAAGGTATTGGAGTGACACAAATCCTCACACCTTTCGTGAACAACATACCCAATATCCAGGAAAAGTCAATGTTTGGGCAGGTATTTTGGGAAACCACATAGTTGGTCCTGTCTACCTAAATTCAAATTTAAGCGGTGAAGTGTGTCTGGAGATGTTACAAAATTCAATTGAGCCGTTAATTCTTGAAATTCTGGAAGATAATCCAGATGAATTCGGCCATCTGGAAATAACATTTCAACAAGATGGTGCTCCTGCACATTATTATAGTGCAGTAAGACGTTACCTGCAGTTTCAGCTGACACATTCGAACGAGTACGACAAGAGTTTACTAATAGGATGTATTACTGTCAGTAAGTAGACGGAGCACATTTCCAACACTGGCTATAAGAATCCATTGTTGATATTCGATTAATTAAATTTGGAAAAATTATTTCAATAATTTTGGTATTTATTTAATTTATCCGTCAAAATTAGTTTAAACCCAAACAAAATAATATGGCTATGTAGCCAATGTCAATGCCTTTTAAACGAGATATCACTTGCCATAAGGTTCTATTTAAAATTATTGGCCAGAGTGGAACTGTGACGTCATCTATCACTATTACGTCACCTGTTACTATTCGTAGAGAAGTTTACAACACTGTGGGGGGTGGAGGGGACTTTTGAATAGTACTGTATTGTTCTCGCCCAGTTCATTGAGTTTGTCTAGGCATTCCCACACCATTTTGGAACTGATCACACAAGAACTCAGTGCTTTAATGGCTGCTTGACTATCCGACATTATGATAATCCTTTGTCTTCTGTATCCTTTATCAATATAGAACTGGGCGCACTTTCTTATGGCGGGGATTTCCGCTTGATAGATACTTGGGGTTTTCCCAAGCTTTCAGAGTGTTTGGTTCCTGGCCCGAACACTCCTATCCCAGTTCCTTCTATTGCTTTTGAGCCGTCTGTGTACCATCGAATGGCATTTTTTCCAAGGCTGGTAATGGTATTTGGATCCTATTCCTTCTTGTTGCCTAATTCCGTAACGAATTTCTTTGAAAAGTTATACTATTCCATCAAATCGTCTTGTGGCATGTCCCATGCGAGACAATTAAGAATGTAGTAGAAAATTTTCACCTATATAATCGTGACTACTTAAGTACTTCAAGGGGATAAAAGCTTTTTAAACATTTTTATTTACTTCAAATATTAAATACATGGTTTATTTACGTTGACTTTTATCTGACCCCTCAAACACTGATGTGATGAACAGAATCAAGCATAAAAGTGAGTTTACAGTTAATTTTGCATAGAAAACCACGCGAAAAAAACCAATGGCGGAACATTGTCGATTAAATTTAAAATTGTTTAAAAATTATAATAATATTTTTGAAAAAATAGTTGTAAAAATTGTTGAAATTAAAAAAAATTTAATATACCCTTTCCAATGCAAATTCCTTCAGTTAATTCTTAGTTCGTGACGTTATCAGAAAGTTAGTGTGGAAATATTTGAAAAAGGGACATAGATATACATTTATTAATATGTGTTAGTATGTATTTATTTCATTTTATATAAATTTTGCAGAGCCGGTAAAATATCAACAGAAAAAAACTCAAGTTATTGAATTCCTTTATAATAACGCCAAGGCATGCAAGAAGCAAATTTGGCTGGGTGGAAATATTGTTGTGGAATTAACTGTACTAATAGCACAAGAGAATGAGAATAAATTGAAAATAATTTGACAGATTCTAGAAAACTAGTTTGCCAGGCAATGGATACGAGAGTCCGAAAGGCTCGAGTGGCTATTGCGAAGTGACAACAAGTTTGAAAAAAGGGCCTGCAGAATTATTATCTAATTTTTCGAACTCTTGTGTGGTATGCGATAGATTAGGGGGCGTCCATTAATTACGTGAGGTGTTCTAGGGGGGGAGGGGGTAAAACTAAATCTTTCTAAATCTCACTTGGGGGGGAGGGGGTGGGTTTTCGTAAATCTCACGTAATTTTTTTTCTTGTAGAAAATGCTGTAAAATTGCGTGAAAGTAAAGTTAAATTATAGTAAAAGTATTTCTATAATAAAATATGGAAAAATCTTATAATTATGTTTATCGTATGCATTCGAACCATGAGCAGTCCAATGTTTTTGTTTTTTTTTTAATAATCCAACACATTTACACCCAAAACACAAAATTTGAAAAATCTCACGTGAGATTAGGGAAGGGGGGGAGGGAGTTAAGGAAAATCTTACCAAATCTCACCAGGGGGGGAGGGGGAGTCAAAAAATCCTCAAAAATACCTCACGTAATTAATGGACGCCCCCTTATTTTTAAATTTATATCACTGGGCTCAATATAAATTGAATTTCTTGAAAATGTATGACATGATCAAAAAAATTCGTTAGCAGGATGGTTTTCATTCAATAAAAACGATGTACATTGCATAATTCTCGCTAAATAATAGTATATTAAACAACAAGGGGGTGAAGACTATTATTATTGACCGAGCACCAAAATTATTTTGCAAGGGGCTTTGTCCCAAGCGGAATAAGTTGTGAGGCTTATGAATGTCTCCACCACCATGGTGTATATATACTTTTTCCCACCACTAGCCAAATTTAAGACAAAAATTAAAAATAATTCACACACGCAACACGAGAAGCGTTTAGCTATTCGTCTGACTGACAAGTACACTGTCAGTTTTCGATATATTATGAACGTACTCGTTATGTCATCAGTCATTTTTGGTTGAGCGCGAAATTCAAACTAATGGCATTTTTATTCAAATAATTTTATCTTGATGGGTAATTTCAAGAAGCAAATATGTTAAAGACAATCTCTTGGGTATACAAAATTATGTTGCACAAGTTTTTGTTGAACTACTATCCCTGAATTCTCAGAATATTTAAATACCGGGTGGTGACTCGACCTTAGGACCATAGGATTTTAACATGGG
>CAJUYI010001650.1:62702-77963 GCA_910591695.1 Galerucella pusilla
AAAACATCCATTCTCATCCTGAAGAAAATTTGAAAATATTTTTGTTTTTTTGTTCTATAATTGCAAATAATTTGTGCGCTCAGCACCAATTCCCGTAGCGCATTAAATTAGTTTATTCTAATGTTCTAACATACAGGCTGTCACCAAAAATAATCAGAAATATTTTGACGCCCGTTTCACCTTCAATTTTCCACAAAAAATCCGGACAAAATTAAAATTGTTGTATTATTATCTTTTTGAAAGTCTCAGTACTTGAAAACATTCACGCCTCACAAAGTTGTGTTTGTGACCGTTCACTTGGAAAAAACAACTACTTCTCAGGCCTTATGCCCCGAAAGACATTGAATTACACTTCTAATTCAAACGGTATTGTATGATTTACAAGATTTAAGCAACCAGTCTGCTTCGCAATTAGAAGAGACAATATCTATTATATACCGGTTTCGGCGTATTTGTACCCCATCAGTACAAGGAGGATATTCTCCGTTTAAGAGCTCTAAGAGATTGATCTTGCACTAAATACGATGCTGAAATCACAATCAATACATATCCTTCAGTAAAGGAAATGTTAAAGTTGTGATAATTCCAATTATATCAATATTGCTACCTCTCTAACAGATTTTTAATTAGTTTTCTGTAGTCTTCTTTAATGGCTATTAAGACAATCGTATTCAGTGGGCAATTTTTGCACTTGAGACAGCTCACTGTATCAATTTTACTGTTAATTCCAAAAATGACAAGTAGGTGAATAATTTGGAACAAATTATTTGAGCTACTCAAAAAAGATCCCAGTGAAAAGAGGGAAGGTAGGGCAAAAGAGGATAATAAAAAGGAAAGATCTTGAATTCTCATATGAATGGGTTATTTAGATATTGTTGATCACTTATTTGATTAACCAAAAAAATTGGGCAGACAGAAACACCACAAAAACATGTAAATAACTGATAAATACTCTTATCCAATTACAACGCGCAAAGTTTTAAGTTAAATGTAATTAAAGTGTCTAAAACATTCGATATAACGATTATGTATTATCAAACAATGACTGGACAATGGACTGGACAATGAAAATAAACAATTGTACATTTTCTAAGTACTCTAATAAAAAAGTAATTATATTTTTCAAACTTATGGTTATTCATGATACCATTGCAACTTGTAATTTTGACACGTAAAAACTTTTGTTTAATGTTTAGAGATAGTGGATATGCAGATACCGAAGTAGGCTACATAACATACAGTATGATAAATAAATAATTACCCAGTTGTAAATTAATGTTAGAAGGTTGAACGTTTCAAATTGTATTTATGCAGCTATTGTTAGTTTTTCTGGAATATTTTGACAGTTAGGACTTTGAAAATTTGTCGATATGCAATGGATAAACTTCACAGCAAAAATTGACAAATTTGTCCCAATTTTTCAATTACAAAACAAAGCAATCACAAATTTAACTGTAGTTTGCTACTTTACGCGCTCAAGGGTGATATATATACGCTCAACCCCAACTACTTGGAAGGGTAAATGCAGTATCCCCTTAAAAAACATCTTGCCGTTGTCGAGGCAGGTAATAATGTGGACACGCGTTTTGATTTAAAGAAGATGACACATGCAATTAATAGCTCGTGTCTATAAAAGAAGGAGTTAGTGCAGTTGATGAATATGAATCGTCCTAGCTTATTTTTTTATGTAAATAAAGGGTGTAATTATAAGTAGCCTAAAAATATAAGGCGAGGTGTGAATATACCAAATTTTGTTTGTTTAAAAACAAGATAAAGACGTCACTTGGAGATAATCAACAAATTGTTTGTCCTAAAAAATTTTTAAGTCGAAATCAAGCGCCGTGAAAAATGTAGTCTGGGTTTGTAATTAAAGGTGTTTACAATATTTTCATATATGCATACGGTTTGAAATTGATTTTTTTTATATAAAATTTCATGTATGTAAAGATGTAGATATAATATAATTATGTCTATCTCGAAAGAATGCAGAAAAGAATCATCAAAATGAACAAAAACATACGTTGAAAAATTTTCTATTGATGAGAAAATTTACATTTCAAGCAATTGTTGAATATGGCTTTGAAAAAAATTTAAAAAACTGTCATAGTAAAGCTACTTTTTAAAAAAAAGGGCATAAACATCATCGATATTTGAAAGAAATGATTAAAAATAAAGTAAAAAACCATTAGATAGTTCAACTGCCCTTGTAAAAATTTAAGAATTTCATGAAACACTCAGTATTTCCTATTATTTCCAAGTTATTTCTGGGGTTGGTGGTATAGAAATGAACATATTACTACCTACCAAAAATTTGACACATTTTCAAAAGTGAATAAGTCCCGAAACTCGAAGCATCCTATTAGATGCAGCAACTGCAATTAAAAGTGGTGTCAAAAGTAGATCCATGTTTTATGGACAAATTGCAGTAGAAGCATAAGCACAGTATTAGACTCAGTTTCACATAAAAAGAACCTACTAGAGTCTAGAAGTCGCAGTAGTATGCGCGATGAAGCTGCACATAACAATATCTGAACATCAATATCGGTCTAAGCATAAAGCTTGAGCTCAAGGCAACTTCAATTATTGCAGTTTCTGGACTTCAAGTGTCTACTACAGAAACATTGACCTATATTTCACAAAAAAAAAATTATAAAAATCAAATGAGTGGGTCAAGAGATAAACACTTTTGAAAATGTGTAAAATTTTTGGTGATATAGTCATCAAAAGTTATGCCGACATAAACCTAGATAATATTAAATAGTTCGTTGTAGGCTACAGAGAAAAAATACTACCCATTTTCACTTGACTTTGCAATAAATAAATAAATACCTGTTCAACTCGGCATCGTCACATTTTTGCAGGTGATCTGGAAACAAAAAAAAAAGTTAATAATATAATTACCTTCACTGTTACATGCCAACATGTGTGAATGAATTGAAAATAAAATCAGAAAAATTCCAAGATATACAGAATGTCTCATTATATAAAAAAGTATAATACATTTTCTTGAAAGAGTGGTATCAGTTTAAACGGATTACTCAAGTGTGCCTCAGCCATGACAGTATCCGCTCCTAACACGCATTGAGAAAACTAGCACGACAAAAGAGAGTTCATTTTTAACATTTTTGAATTTGTCAATTAGAAATAAAACTGGTAATATTAAGTATATTAAAATTATCTCATTTTTTTTTAAATTTTATTATTTTTAAAGTTTGTAAGCTTTTGAATGCTCTTTATAACGACCTCGATAATTTCTAGATGTTTGTCCCATCTTTTATTACACTAAACTAAATATATTTTAATATAAATATGAAACTTAATTTTTTTGTACACGAATTTTAAAAATTCCACGTTCATTCAATGAAGCGACGTGCATATGGCTGTATTCTAAAAGAAACTAAAATTACAACCGGAACAAAGAGAGGGAAAAACGCGGCGCAAGTCTGTAAGAAATCATTAATGCAACTTTTTCTTATTAAGGACTCTAAAGGAGGCATTACGCCGTCTACAGTCTAACGCTACTGCTCTACTGTTTGGTTAATTGAAATTTGGAGTCGCGGACTTTTTAAAGACCTCCGCGAGGTGCCTCATTTACATTCTAAGTAGATCGCAACTTGTTAAAAGTTGAACTTTTCACTTTTCAGTTCAAGGATAAAAATCGATGGAATTGTTCCAAATGAGTACAGGAAGATCTTGAATGTTGCTCTTGTATTTTTTAAATTTCATAAGTATGGAAAATGTTTTTGTAGTCATAACATTGTCAAAGATGAATAAGGATATTTTATCCTTCAAATTGACAAATTGGGAACCCAATTCTTCAGAAGTCGGTTAATAATAATTATTGTTAACTACTATAATATTGTCTGATGTTATTGAAATAAATTCATGCAATAGATTTTTGAGAGATATTTTGGAAAAAAACTGGTCTATTATTTAGATCCATGATATTATTAAGATTTAATTGAAATTACGTGAAAATTATATAATAGCATCTGATGTTATTAAAAAAATAAAGAAAAGGTGCTTAATCACTTCTAAAAATCAATGGAATTTAATAAAATTGGGTTAGCAAACTCTTGAAATAAGATTATAGAGTGTTAGGAACATTACAAAGAGATCAAAAAAGGCAACTTTATTCCTATGTATGACAAACTATATTAATAAACGTCTTACTTTGTATCTAATTTTTGGAAATAGGTCAATATACTCTATCAATAAATAAAACAACAAAATACTATTTAACAGACACTGTATTCAACAGATTTAGCAGAATGTAACGTTTTTCTCGTGTCCCAACTTAAATGAAAGAATTTTGTGTCATTTTAAATTGAGAAGTCCATGATTTACACGTGTGTGTCATTTTGTGACAAAGATAACATTAATTTGTAACAAAAAAAAATTCAACCATAATTATATTTGTTTAATTCACAAATTCCCTATATTTTACGATACGAACAGTTTAAAAGTTTTTATGACAAATTTTATCTAATCTAACCTCAAAACAAATAATTTTTTTGATAAACGAATATTTGCAAAAGGAGATAGATAATCAGGTTAATTGGAAGTAATAAAAAATAACTCAGATACATTCAACATTCTATTAATGTATTCAAAATTTACTTTAGCTAATTTCACTATTACTAAATATTGTATAATCTTGTGTTGGGTTAAAAACGTTTTGACCACCCTTAGAAGTCCACCCTAAATGCACTGACCTGTTTTCTGCAAGACTGGTCATTTTGTGGTAAAAGGGATAAGGAAAGGGTTAAAAGAACTTTTGGTAGATATAATGATGTTATTGTTGAAATAAATAATCTCATAGACGTTTGTTGACCTTTCCGGTTGAATATTTTATGTGAACTTTCGTTGAAAATGAAATATTTCAGTTCTCAACAGTCTTAATCTATTATAATATTGTAACAAAAACACTAATATTAATAGAAAAATATGTCCTTCTTTAGTTGGATCTTCCAATATCACTATTTTCCAAGTCCTGCGTAAATTCTGAGTATTCCAAGTTGAAGAAAAATCACCAGAAATGACATACGTCACTCTGGCTTCATTTGCAGATATGCTATTGGGTACTATGTCTCCCACATTTTTGATTAAAGATCTGTACTTTTTTAAAAAAAGTATAAATTCCAAACAATAAAGATGGTATATAAAATAAGCTAGTATTCAAAAGGTGAGAAAACCTCTATAAAATTACTTCGTGACACCATACATTACACGAAACGTTAATTTCAAGATATAACGACGACATTCAGGTCTATCGGAGCAGTTTTACCTTTGGACGAATTAAAAAGATCACAAATTAATGATTTCTTTGATATAGTAAAGACCATGTGCCCGTTATGGACATATCGGCCGTAAACGTACACCCATAACACCTGGTTTAGTGTTTTATTGATACTACATTGTTCATCTGCGTTTGTTTTAGCCGCCTTTTAACTCTACTAATTGGACGTGGTAGATGTGAAAATATTACCTAAACAAACATAAAAAAAATCAGAATGCTTTAAAAGTAAGATACTAACGTTCGTATTAAATCAAATTTACAGATGTAACTTTTTTTTATTAAACAGACCAGTCAAAAGAAAACTCTTCAATATTCAAAGCATTTTTTATACAGGGTATCCAACGTTTGGGAAGTATACAATATCTGGAGAATTGAGAATAGCTTTCACTTTTGAAACCCCTTCTGAAGATGAATGGGAGAACTGTGATGAATTAGTGGATAATTTTAATAACACTTGGCTAGATGAAGCTCTTGATGACATTAATAACTGAGTTAGTAGGATGACAAGCCACGTGAATGAGCTACAGGATTTAAAATGTCTAGAAACAACTCAATACAGTCAACCCGAATCTTTGAACAAACCTTTTTGTTTAAATATTAAAGGCTTGGCCTTACTAGAAGAAGTTTCATGCTGTACGATGTATGTATGTATATATTTTAGGGTGACATTCACTGAAACCTAAAAGATCTATAGTCCAATTTCCCGGAGGAATTTCAGGAAGACTGCAGGCTTCAACTTAGGTAAATGTTCCTCTTCTAACCAGTAATCTCCCGGGTGCTGTGCTCTAGGATTCTGAAGTGCTGTGCAGTTGGAAAGTATGTGGATGGAGGTTGCTTCTTCCATGCCACAAAATCTGCATTTTTCTTCCTCCACTATTTTGAGCTTTTTCAGGTGCCCATACAATGTCCCGTTAGGATCCCTGTTAAAGCTCTTAGCGCAGTTTTACTTTGACTTACGCATTCATTTGATCTTAACAGGTTGTAGACACCCAGAAGAGTCTTTGAATGTATAAGCCCTACTAGATCTTTCCAATAGTCAGATCTGTTCTTTTCCTCAGCTTTACCTATTCCTTCCAATATTACATTGGGGCTGATTCCGCAAAAGGGTTCAGGCCCCCAGAAAGGTATTTCAGTCCCCCTCTTTGCTAGTTCATCTGCTATTTCATTTCATACTATTCCAGTGTGTCCTGGAATCCATAGTAAGGTGACTATGTTGTTCTCGCCTAATTCATTGAGTTTGTCTAGGCATTCCCACACCATTTTGGAACTGATTACACAAGAGCTCAGTGCTTAAATGGCTGTTTGACTATCCGACATTATGATAATCCTTTGTCTTCTGTATCCTTTATCAATTGAACTGGGCACACTTTCTCATGGCAATGATTTCCGTTTGAAAGATACTTGAAGTTTTTCCCAAGCTTCCAGAGTGTTTGGTTCCTGGCCCGAACACTCCTATGCTGTATACGATAATATTGAATATCAAAAAGATGTAAACTGTGACTAGAAAAATTATGTAATTAAAATCTAACCAACTGTTTTGAAGCCCATAAATATATTCAAGTACATAGTCTATGATATTCAAGCCGAAAGCAGTAATAATTTTAGTTGTAGCAATTTTTCATTATAAGTTAACCGTCAAAAATTCTGCGGTGTTATTTACGATATTAGTGTCTAGAATGTTTGTAGTGTGTCTCAACATTAAAGCCTAGATAGAATCCGCAATGTGGCGTTTTAAATGTCAAGGGGTCGGTCTGGCCAGCATGAGGTTGATCCTTAGGTATATTTATAGTTGCTGCTTATTAGATTTATATTATATGCATTTTAAAACAATGCAAATAGAGAAGAAGTTTCTGATATATAATGCAAATTGAGAACATGCGATTTTCCCATAACTTTTTCGTCGATGATATAGGTAGGTACATTGTTTATTCTACTTCCTATTTTCTTAGACTCCATTGTTGATGGTATTCAAAGCAGATTGAGATCACTAGATCATCGATTTTTTTCACTAAAATATGGAATATATTAAATTTCAAGCTTTGTGATGGATATATAGGGTGGTCAGATAAAAAAAAAGGGTTGAGAGGTTTACCATGTCAAACGAGCTTAAGGAAGAATTTAACAAAAGTAATAATGAAAATATAAAATTGGAAGTTTGTAGTATTGAAAAAAAGCGGTATAACTTTGAAAATAAATGGCATAAGATGTTGCAGCACTAATTCAAGAAATTTTTAGCTGTACACTCAGTATAATAGCCCTATTATTCACACAATTTGTATTTGTCGGCAAAGGGTAGCGCAATTTTTAACTTGAACTAAATATATTGTAATATACAGGGTGTCCCAAATAAGAGTGACTGATTTTAAACATGAATGCCCAGCTTATTAATTGCTCCAAAGAGATTGAAAACATTCCGCAAGAAATGTTAGAAAATTCATTTGAGAATTTAAAATTTCATTTAGAGTTATGCATAAACGAAGAGGGTAGGCATATGCAGCATTTATTGTAACTTTTTTGTTCTTTCTTCTTTATATGTATTGAATAATGTTATCATGTTTTCTTACTAAATAAACTGTTTGTCAGATTTGTTGGCAATTATTCATGTAATTAAAAATGTACTACTACATGAAACCTCGAATATCTTTGTTGTTGATGAAACAAAAGATAGAAAACTATACATTTTTGGAAATGGGAATGATTGCTCTTTCGAATGAGAACAAAAATTATAGGGTGTTGCATTTAAAATAATAAATATTTTCCCCTTTAAATTTGACCAACATTAGTAAAACACCCTGTGTTGACGGGATGAAATGCCAGCCAAGCCTAAAAAAATCTCTTTGATAAACTAGTGAAACTAGTGAAGACCCCATATCTTTGGAGCAATTAATAAGCTGGGTATTTATGTTTTTTAAAATCAGTCACTCTTATTTGGGACACCCTGTATTATAAAATACACGGAAATCTACATCCTGACTGATAAACGTAGCGAGGTATATACAGGGTGTCCCACGACGAGTTAAAACTATCTTTATTTGCAGTAAGATATCCGCATCTCTAAAAATTTACAGAAAACCTTTAATATCTGGATAACGGTAAGGTTTAGGTATAGGAAAATATACATGAATTTGCCTTATTTTTTACCCCTGAATGCATTAAAATAGAAAAAACCAGGTGGTTCTATTTTAAAAAATAAAGAAATTTGATATTTATGAAGTTAAACTTTGAACACTTTTTATACACACCCTGTATAAAATGAAAAATTCTTCAACATATATTCAAATACATCTGACCCTGCTAAAAGCAACCAAACAGAAACCATTTTCATATCTTTAAGGGTATCCACTAAAAAAAATAATTTGTAAGGGTCTGCAACCGCCAAATTAAAAAAAAATTAATAACTCAAAAAATATGCATTTTTCGAAAAAAGTTTTCAGACAAAACTATACTAAAATTTTACCTAGATTTCAAAAATGTATTAATATACGAGGTGTTCTATTCAAAATAACAAAGTTGCAGTCGACTTCCGGTAGATCCGGAAGTCTGCCATCTTTAACAATATTTTAGTTAAAAAGATCACATCCGAAAACCGAAACGTAGAAATGTTCATGATTTTACTATAAGTATTTTGCCATATACAGATAGTTTTAACTCGTCGTAGGACACCCTGTATAATACGTAATCTATACGTATATCAATTTCTAGTATTAATAAAAACCGTGTAAAATACAAAGTTAAAACATTGAATAAAACGCCAACGCATCTGTGTCGGTCAGTACCAGTAAGAAGGTAAGAAACTCAACTGGCAATTCTCGTCGGTACAGACAATGAATCAAATTTATAATAAACTCACCACATATGAACATTAATTTCGTTGAGTAAATTTATTAAGATGTAAAACAACATTCAAAGATCATAGATATTCAAACACCCTATTTGAAAGTGTGTAGAAATTATCATTCGAAGATAATAATTATTACAGTGAGATTGATCAGACAATTTTATTACAATACTAATGATTTCAATAATAGTACATTGTAAGAACTTATTTTGTATTGAAAATTGGTGTTTTCTTCAATTTTAATAAAATATTAATTGAATACAGTTTTTAAGCAATATATAAATCAATGTTCTCTCTTCTAAATACGGTGCAGCTTTTTAAAATCGTTGAGGCCTTAATAATGGGAATTTTGAGCTGAAAATTTGGATTAACTTTCTCAAATGATGAACGGATAAGTAAAAAAATCAGCGAAATTGTATCTACGATATTTCATGTACAGGGGTACGCAAAAGTGAGGGGTACAAAAATTCGAAAAAAAAGTTTATCTATCATTGACTTTGGACTTTTTATGGCCATTTTTCAAGTCTACAGGGTCCAATTACTGTATTTTCAGATAAAAAGGTGTCGGAAAAACCTTGGTTTGGATTTTGAAAATTTTAAAGTTCCTATGCATAATATGGGTTTACGTAATAGTCAAAACTTCAAGCGCTAAGTCAAAAAATCGTAGAGGCCATAATAATGGAAAAATAAAGTTGAAATTTTAGGTATACACTCTCAGATGATGAACAAATATGGAAAAAAATCCGCAACATATTATCTATGATATTTTGTATACAGGGGTACGCGAAAGTGAATATGATGAAAATTCAAAAAAATTATTGTAGACTTAAAAGGTTTTTTTTTGGCATTTCCGAAATCTACAAGTTAAAATTAGGAGCTTTTTACATATGAAGTGTCGAAAAAAACCTTAGTTCTGATTTTGGAAATTTTAAAATTTGAATATGGGTTCACATAATAGTCAAAAGTTCTTGCGCTAACTAAAAAAATCGTAAAGGCAATAATGATAGAAAAATTAAGTTAAAATTTTAGGCACACACTCTCAGATGATGAACGAATATGGAAAAAAATCCGCAACATCTTATCTATGATATTTTGTATACAGGGGTACGCGAAAGTGAATGAAATGAAAATTCAAAAAAAAATTATTGTAGACTTAAAAATTTTTTATGGGCATTTTTCAAATATACAGGGTCACATTGGTAGCTTTTCACATATAAAGTGTTGAAAAAAACCTTAGTTCCGATTTTGAAAATTTTAAATTTTGAATTTGGGTTCAAGTTCAAGCGCTAAGTAAAAAAGTCGTAAATGCCGTAATAATCGAAAAATAAAGTTGAAATTTTGGGTACACACTCACAGATGATAAGCGGATATGTAAAAAAATCAGTGATATCTTATGTATAATATTTTGTATACAGGGGTACGCGAAAGTTATTGAAATGAAAATTCAAAAAAAAAAATTATTGTAGACTTGAAAATTTTTTATGGGCATTTTTTAAATATACAGGTTCACATTGGTAGCTTTTCACATATAAAGTGTCGAAAAAAACCTTAGTTCCGATTTTGGACATTTTAAATTTTGAATTTTTGTTCAAGTTCAAGCGCTAAGTAAAAAAATCGTAAATGCCATAATAATGGAAAAATAAAGTTGAAATACTAGGCACACACTCTAAGATGATAAACGGATATGTAAAAAAATCAGCGACATCTTATCTATAATATTTTGTATACAGGGGTACGCGAAAGTGAATGAAATGAAAATTGAAAAAAAAATTATTGTAGACTTAAAAAATTTTTTTTGGCATTTTTGAAATCTACAAGTTAAAATTAGTAACTTTTTACATATGAAGTGTCGAAAAAAACCTTAGTTCTGATTTTGGAAATTTTAAAATTTGAATATGGGTTCACATAATAGTCAAAAGTTCTTGCGCTAACTAAAAAAATCGTAAAGGCAATAATAATGGAAAAATAAAGTTAAAATTTCAGGCACACACTCTCAGATGATAAACGGATAATATGGAAAAAAATCAACAACATCTTATCTGCAATAGTTTGTATACAGAGGTGCAAAGTTTCAATTTAATTTGGCGTTTTAAAGTCTGTAAAAATCACATTTAAATTTTCCTTTAGAAACACATGCATATCCTCATACAGATCAGCTAATAAGGGCGTTATAAAAATAAATAATAGATTATTAAATAATTGAGCACCTAATATTCGTTTCATTATCAATTACAATAATAAAAGTTAACAAAGAGGAAACTTACAAAGCAAACTTCGCTGGAAGGCAATCTTCCACCATGATTTCCATAAAATTGTCCGTAAAAATATCAGTTTTCACTAGAAAAGTCACAAAAGCACAAAATAAAATGTGTTCATAGTAAACAAAACCACTCCCGATAAACCGTCCACTATAAAATTCCAATTATAAATAAATTCTTTCTCTACTCACCAAATTCATGCGAATATTTTATTTGTAACTTTTTTTGTGTCAGAAAAAAAGTGTACCGATAAAACTAGTAGGTTCTTGTTTCTGACGTCGTTAAAGGTCGTAAAATCGAACTTCTCAACTCGGAAGGTATAAAAAAAACTAAATAATATTTTAAATTCAATTTTTAAATAGTAACTATTGGAAAATAGCATAGGCGTGCGAATTAAAAATAAATAAAGTAGAATTAATGTGTTTAATATTTTGCTATAGTTTTAATACTTACTTTCTACTACTCTAAAATAATTTTTTATACATATACCGGGTGGAACAATAAGTCTATATCAAAAACCGACTGTATATTAGAAAATATAGATCTTATAACTTCAGGAAAAAAAATTCTTGGTAATAGTGACCTCAAGAAATGTCTGGGAATACGTTTCAGCTTCTTGACCACTAGAGGGCGTACTATACGAAGAAAAACTTGAAACCCTTTTCTGTAAAATAAGCCTAATTATACTGTGTGTTAAGAGATCTGAATTTAGCACAAATTTTATTGAGTACGTTTTTGGAATATAGGGTTGGGGAGGATGGTAATGTTTTTATCGATAAATACTTATAACTTCAGTTCAGATCAACCAATTTGAAAGGAAAAAAATATTTTATGAAAGTTGAAAGTAAAACTCAATATTTTGCTTCGATAGTTTCACCAGTACACCATATACAGGGTGGGGCATTGATGTGAGGAAGTCCATCCGGAATTATTAACAAAAATCCATTAAAATTCACTGTATTTGTACACCCTTGTATACAGTGTGTACATAAAGTAACTTGCTAATATTTCGATTTCCATTAGGCTTACAAACAAAAATGTGAATAAAAGTTTTTTCAAATAATCCAGACCATCTGCATAAGTTGATTAGATGAATACAGGGTGCACCGCTGCTCCAAAATAACTTATCAACATATTTTTTTTAAATAGTACAGCCATGTATACAGTGCGTCCATAAAGTAACGCATAAATTCATTATTAGCTAAATAAACAATAATATTAAAAATTCCCGAAACAGGTCAATTTTTGATTTTAATTTACTGTTTTTTCAAATTATAATGTTATTTACAGGGTGAACCATCTTCGTGTGATGACGTCATCGCCATTTTTTTTAAGTGGAACACCCCATTTTTTTTTCGATTTCCGGATTTCCCTTGATGAGTTGATTCCAAAAATGTATATCACTTTTTTTCAAATTGGTACAGGGTGGAGGAAAATAAAAAAAATTAAATTACCTGAAAAATAAGAAGTAAAAGAATAAACACATTAAATGATATTACGTATTTACTTACTACTACTTTAAACACCCCGTATAATTTTTAACATTGTATTTAACAGCTTAGTGATCCAAGCCCCTCGACTAAAGTTTTTATTGTTTGAAATTTTTTTCTGTAATTTTTTATCATTTGCCGGTAAAAACTGTCAACAACGTTAAAGTACATTTCTGTTATTGTTAACTCTGTAAACAAGGTACGTTTATGTGAAAACTATCTACAAAGAAATTTATCATATCATAATTTTGCAACTTCTTTAACAAAATGCGGTTAACCGAAAGTGAGAGGATTGAAATATTAATGATGATTGGTATTGGCGACAGGATGCGGAGTCAACAAGAGGTATGCAGATTATTTCATGAGATGCACCCAGATCGTGAACCCATTTCACAATCTACTGTAAGCAGAATAGAGCAAAAATACAAAGAATTAGGACATGTGAGGGATGCACCAAAGCCCGGTAGAACAAAAATTAATGAAAATATTCAAGAAGACATAATTTTGTCGGCAATAGAAAATCCACAGTGCACAGTGCGAGGATTATCTAGGCGAGGATTTAGGTATTGGAAAGTCTTCAGTAGCAAACATTTTTGAAAAGGTAAAATACCATCCTTATGAAGTACGACTTATCCATGAATTGTCTGAAGACGATTTTGACCGAAGAACTGAATTCTGCGAGTATATGATGAACCAAAATAATTTCACTGACAACGTTTTATTTTCGGACGAGGCAACGTTTTATTTGAACAGGCATGTTAATAGGCAAAACACCCGTTATTGGTCTGATGTAAATCCACACTGGATACAAGAATGCCATACGCAAAGACCACAAAAAATCAACGTATGGGCTGGTATTGTGAGAAATACAATTATTGGTCCATATTTTTCTGACGAAAATTTAACAGGAACATTGTATCTGGATTTCCTACAAAATACAATGATTTCTGATCTGATCCAGCTTTTTCCTGATATTCAAATACCCAAGAATCTAGACCGTGGAATCTGGTTTCAACAGGATGGTGCACCGCCACATTTCGCTGTATCTGTGCGCGAGTTTTTAAACAGGACCTTTCCACAACGGTGGATAGGAAGAAAGGGAACAGTGGAATGGCCAGCTAGATCCCCTGATCTTACCCCATTAGACTTCTTTTTATGGGGTTATTTAAAATCTAAAGTTTATACTAACAGACCTGACAATATCCGTGATCTAAAAGACCGAATCAGGCAAGAAATGCAGAACATAACACCCGCTATGCTACAAAATGTTAAAGAAGAATGTAATGTCCGTTTCTGTCATTGTCTAGCAGTCAATGGAGAACAATTTGAACATTTATTGTAAATTTTCTATAAGTTTCTTTTTGGTAGTAAATCACAGTAATTTCATAATTATGTAATTACAATGTTTGTATTTTTTTCCACCCTGTACCAATTTGAAACAAAGTGTTATACATTTTTGGAATCAGCTCATCAAGGGAAATCCGGAAATCGAAAAAAAATTGGGGTGTTCCACTTTAAAAAAAACTGCGATGACGTCATCACACGAAGATGGTTCACCCTGTAAATAACATTATAATTTGAAAAAACAGTAAATTAAAATCAAAAATTGACCTGTTTCGGGAATTTTTGATATTATTGTTTATTTAGCTAATAATGAATTTATGCGTTACTTTATGGACGCGCTGTATATTTCAATTGTTCCATAATCTATTAAATTACAAATAAAACCGCATAACTCTACCTTTAATAATTCCAAAGTTACATTAGTTTGAATCCAGAAATTTTAAAAAATTGCTTATGTCAAAAAAGTAGTAGGTTTTTCTGCCATTAATATTAATTAATTACAAGTTTTCCGCCAAAATTTCTGATTTCCCTCTAAAAATTTCAGGTTTCTCGTTAATAATTTTTTAATAGTTTTCCACTAAAATTTTAGGTTTCTCGCCAAAGATTTCAAGTTTCGGGGGGGAATCCTAGAATTTCGGTCTTTGACGGTTTTAATTGTAATTTAATAGATTATGAGAAACTGGAAATATAAATATGGTGTACTATTTAAAAAAATATGTTAATAAGTTATTTTGGAGCAACGGTGCACCCTGTATTCATCTAATCTCATCTAATCGACTTATGCGTTATGCAGATGGACTGGATTATTTGAAAAAACTTTTATTCGACATTTTTCTTTGTAAACCTAACGGAAATCGAAATATTAGCAAGTTACGTTACTTTATGTACACACTGTATGATATTTAATATTTAATAAGATCGTCATCTACTTCTCACAGTCCACTTCTATCACCTGTTCATTCTTTAAAATTTCCAAATTTTACGGGCGCATGATATAAATAAGAAATAGAAATGTATTGGGGCAAAAAAAAA
>CAJUYI010001651.1:0-47883 GCA_910591695.1 Galerucella pusilla
TTTATAAATATGCTCTATAGCCTAGTGGTGGTTGACTATGGCGCGGACGATCGAGGTTCGATCCTCACTGGAAGTTTTTTCTTTTTAGTCGTGGAAAAAGAATAGTCTTTTCCTTGTGTAGAATGGCTATTATTCACTTGGATGATTCCAAAACTCACTCGCTGCGCTCCCTCGTTTTGAAAACTTCATCCGCGTGAATAATAGCCATCATTCTGCACTCGTTGAAGAATATACTATTATATATTATATTAAATATTTTATTAACAGAAACAATGGAATATTTTTTGAGTGTCAGATCATACGAGTGAGCAGAGAAATAGCTGATGACCTAGCCAGGAGCGTAGCGGAAACTCCATTTGCTGAACAAGAATCATTTTGTTGCGGGATTGGTTCTGCGGGATGCCTTCAAAGAAGGATTTAAGATGATTGAAGAAAGAGACAAAGCAAATCTACCTCTAAAGATGCTCTCCAGGATTGAACCTGCCAAAATACCTTTGATATTCCAGCCAGAAAGGATCACAGACACTGTTGAGTCAACTACGAACTGTAAGAGGTATTCTCACATGTTATTGTAAAGCCAAACAGCACTTTTGCAGCGTTGAGCTCAAGTCATTGAAGGAATATCACTTCTGTTAAGAAAAAGAGGAATACCTTTGTACTCACTGAGAGAATGAGAGAAAAAATTTCATCTGGGTGATTATTAGCAGATTCAGCTCTTCACGAAAGGATTTGGAAGTGTGCTTTGGCTAAGCTCGAAAGAAGGATCAATAAACCACCCCACTCTATTTATCAATTCTCTCTAATCAACCAAGAAGTAGTACAATGGAGCTATGGAAAAGACGGGTTTTAAATGAAATTATATCATAACATCAATTCAATCAATCCACTTACTGCAAACCTTACCTCACACAGCTTTTAAGCTTGAATCATTGAAATCAGAACCATTCTTCTCGATCTACTTTTCTCCCTTTTTTCATGCGATGATTCCAGATTGAACTGGAGCTTCTAAGGCAATAAGAGATGGTACTGAGCAGAACTTGGTACAGACCCGAACTTGGTACAGACCCATTGGCACAGTCTTCAATATTTTGAAGTGCCATTTGAGTTCTGGAGTCTATGTGTGCAAAAATTATGAAATTTCTAAAATTTCTTAGCAGTTTTTGAAATGAAACACTACTAGTTTTCAGTGTATGAGTAATATCAAGATGTTACCCACCCATACTCAGTCACCTCTCAGCTATTTATATTTGATTACGTTCATTTTGTGAAAGTAAATGTAATAAACTGATATTACCAAGTTAATACTCCGTGCGAATAACATTTTGTAGGTCAACAAAAACATCTTAAGTACAATATAAAAACAAATAACATGAAAAGTATCTTTGGCTTGATTTTAGGCTTTGTTAAGTATTTCGAGAAGATTTCAATATTTCAACAATAATCACTATCAATAGTTTCCTGTAAGATTCTCGTATTCACTAAAGCATAAGGAGTGACCGTTCATTCAGGAGAATCAACTACTACTCGGGCTATATACCCTGATTGACACACACACACAGAGCTCTTGAACGGAGAATATCTACCTTGTACAGATAAGGCGCTAATACGCCGAAGCCGGTCTACACGTGATATTGTCTATTCTAATTGTTAACCACAACAATTGGTTGAATATTGTAGATCATATACCAACCCTGTATCGCTTAGAGGTGTAATTCAATGTCTGTCGGGACATATATCCCGAGAAGTAGTTGTTTTTGAAAACATTTTCGAAATTTTTTGCGGCGTTAATAGTATAAGCTATTATTCAATGTGTTATAGAAGCTTGGTTTCATTGAAATTTGAAAAAATGTATTCTGTATAGCTGTGATGTATGTACTTAACATTTAAATATATATTTATACTATCATTTACGTAACACTTTCGAAATTTTAGAAGAATGTAAGCAAACTCACTTGGACAAATGTACAAAAGAAATTAGCACCTCATCATAGACTTTTCACTTTCTTGAAAGAACCGATAACAAATTCAAATAGAATAGTTAAGGAATGTTAAACAAATTTCCAAAGTAACAAAAAATAATGATACACTGAATATAAGTTGACAAATATACCTATTGGTTGAAATAGGGTTGGATTTCATTTGCTGTTAAGCCAAAAAAATTACTGGGATTCGTTTTTGAACCCAAGTTTTTTTGTGATTTGGGAGATAAATAATTGTTGGGTATCTTTCTTTGGAATTATCGTCAACATTTTCATTGCCAGTATTTCCAATGTAAAATGGGAGCCTGATCAGACTGTTACATCAAGATCTGCCAGATGTCATATATGTTTTGGACTATTAGATGATCATCAGGGAAGATGTTATTGAGGAATTTTAATGAAAGAAAGAGGACCGGTCCAAATTGCTACGTGTTTGACAGATTTCAAAATGCGAAACAGCTCACTAGTACAAACACTAAATGTTGACGGCATCTGATAGGAACCTCTTAGTTTGTGGTTGGTTGTGACTGAGCCACCAGCACCGAGAGATGTACTAAAGGCATATGTATAGATAGAGAATTGATTTACATGATACCAATCTCTTTGAAAGGTTCAGTCTCCATGCTAATAGACTTTTTTTAAAGAGTCAGGCTGTATAATTTCATCTAGAGAATATTTTCTCGGTTTTTCTTACGTTATTTTGTAAAACTGAATCATCAAAATAACTGGTGAAATTTCCAGCTCTTGACTTTTCCCTACTACTTAGATATTAGAGGTTGAAAATAGAGCTCCCTCAAAAAGCCACAGAACCGATTGTGACGTCACATTCCATATTGTGCTCTGTACACCGCTGCGTTTCACATAAGAAAGTTGGTTCCAGCTGCAATATCTTTAAATTTTAAAAGTGTTAGTGATTTTAGGTATTAAAGATGTACTCAGTAGATACTGGATTTTTCAATGTTAAGAAGATATTAAGCTTGTCCAGCTCACATTATTCCACTCAACAAGCTCAAAACAAATGATGAATGACTCTGATCTCCCAAATGAAGCTTTAGATTTTTTTCTATCAAATAAAATGTTTTATTTCTTCTGACCTATTAGAGTTATTAGGATCTGACATACTTAATTTTGACGAAGTGAATGTAGAAGAAGAACCGCTAGTGGATATTGAAAACTCTTCGTTCATAGGTTTTCCATCTTTTTCCATCCGTTATTTCTTTGGAACAATCTCATTGCTAGTGCATTTTCTCTTATTAGCCATTTTCCATATAGAAAATTACTTGTCTCCGCATTGAATCGCTTTGGAACATACATAAGCCTTAATGCAAGCCTGAACCCCAATTTCCCGAGATATAGGTTCCATTCGTGTGATATCCGTTTGATTTTCTTCCTCTACTTCATCATTATCAGAGACTCTATTTTCTGAGCTTAACTTGTGAAAGCTGTGACCGTGGCTTTGAGCTATGCATTGTAACTCTATTTTTTGAACAGTCAAAAAATCTCGGTACTACTCCAGGTTTTACTTCAACTGTTCCACTGTTCACTGTTTTAATGTGCATTCTGGTGCATTCTTGGATGTGTTAGGACAGTCGGGAATCAAATAGTATTCATTTACCACTTTTTTCTCACTCACTACACAATAAAATAACGAAACAGTAGGTACAGTCAGCAGTCCAGCGTTTTTTTTCTTACACAAAACGATACAATAATATACATATACACAGTATACAGCTCTCCACTCGCGGTGTTTCAAACGCTAGGTATAACATATGCAGTGTGACGTCACAGGTAACCACGCACCGTTTCCGTTCAATCCAATTTCTTCAATTAATTTGAGGGTTTAAGTGTTCGCGGAAAAATCTAAAATTTTGGGACTCTGTTTAAAATGAGTTTTAGTTTCTATTATTAACTTAAAATTTTTTTCTTGAACAAGCCCATTTAAGACCTTCACCAAAGAAAGAAATTATATTTTAGATCAATCTACTACAACAGCTACTCTGGCATTGATTTTGAAAGATTGGGCTTATAACATGAAAAGAAAAAAAATAAATTTCTCAATAATTTTATGATAGTTTCATTGATCTTTTTTATTGTAAAAATTTGTTGATCAAAAAATAAGCCAGTCAAATATAACTCGGGAGTTCATAAATTAGAAAATAATTTGACAGATTTTGTTCAAACTTGTTGCAATTTAGAAATAGCCACTCAAGCCCTGCGGGCTCGACGATTGCCTGGCAACAAGTTTTCAAAAAATCTGTCAAATTATTTCCAATTTATTCTCACTCTCTTGTTATATTATTACTGATAATTTGGCTGATTTAGCAGCTAAAACAATACATTGTTATCTCACATCACATTTAAACAGGACTTCAGTGCCATTGATTTCTTCAAGGTAAGTAATTATCAAAACTTAGTTGAAAATAACCTGAAATGTCGAAACATGACATATTATTGGATGCCTTCATGTAAATGCAAAGAATTATTGAGGCTGTTGGGAATAATATCAATTTGTTGAATAAAATAAATAGGTGTCAAATAATAGTTTTATATTATTAACGCCTAGAAAGTTTTGGAAAAATTGTCAAAAAGTGACTTTTTTCATCATTTACGCTCATTAGTTAGCTGAAAACCGCATATTTCTGAATAAAAGAAACCCCAGGTACAGTGATATATTATTTTCATAGAGAAAACACAGATAATTTGGATTCAAATTGACGATTATTTTATAATTCACGTTCAATTTTACGTAAACATTCTGTATATACAATAAAAGTAACTGAATTTCGCTTTCGTTTGATTCGCGTTAAATGGAATTCAACGAGTAAATAAGTCAATTGAACGATAACCTCTGGGTATTGTAGCCTAGACCGTGACATTGCGGTACGGAAGTAAAGTACATGTTGCGCACCCACGTAGATTTTACGAATACCTAGTTAACGCATCCGTGGGCTTGCGACTGCATATCGCACACATATACACCTCTTGGGGACGACGTCCAAAACTAGGTTAGACGCTAAGTCTGAGAAAGCGGTCCATGACAGCGCCCCGCGGGTCCTCTGGACCCAAAACGACGGTCGGAGGGGAAGGGGCCGACTGATATATATCCATACACTGACTACGGTTCATCATACCACAATCAGTTTGTTCATCTTCACCAACATGGCATTTTCTAAGTTGGCTGCTTTGTTTTTGTGTATCGTCGCGTTTACAAGTGCGTTACCAACACCCGACGAAGCTCGCGGTAATTCGATTCAGACCGAACACGACCTTTTGGATGCCGTTTATAATGATTGTCTCAAAAAAGATTCCATTTCCTGTTTCAAATACAAAGTTTTCAATTTTGTCGACAAGATGCTCGGTAACAGAGAGACAATTACAGTGATGGATGGTGTACAGTTCGTCAAAACTTCCGGTGGTGAACAAGATGGTGCTCCACGTGCTATTTCCAGTGACGACACCATCGAATCCGTCATATTCAGCAGGGTAGCTTCATTTTTGGGATCGCACTCATTGAAAATCGACTTGAAAGGTAGTGAAGTTGTCAATGCAGTGCAATCGACCGCTCGTTCTTTCAACGAATATGCTGAATCTTTGGAAGAAGAAGAAGAAAATTTGATTGAAGGTGCCAGTGAATCAAGAAAGAAGAAGGGAGGTGGTGGCAAGAAAGGAAAAGGAAACATGGGAGCCATGATGGGATTATTTGCCCTTAAAGCAGCTATCCTTGGTAAACTCGCTCTTGCTGCTATCGCTCTAATTGCTGGTAAAGCCCTTATCATCGGTAAAATTGCCTTAGTACTCTCGGCTATTATCGGTCTCAAGAAACTTCTAGGATCCGGAGGCGGTGGTGGAAGTGGAAAACATGTTACCTATGAAGTTGTTCCTCACGCTTCCCACTCATCAGCCCACATTGCCACTCATGACACTTCCTATGGTGGTTCCGGACATGGTGGCGGTTATGGAGGAGATGTCGGTGGCGGTTCATACGGCGGCAGCTCCGGAGGTTGGGGAAGATCATTAGACGCTCAATCCTTGGCTTACAGGGGACATCTACAAGCCAAACAAGCTTAAGGACCTGATGATGGTTCTAGTACCTGCCAAAACTCAGCGATTTTAGACTAAGTCAACAAAAACGATACACTTATTTATGTAATTTATTTAATTTAATGGACATCGACAGACAAAGACTTTTTACCATTTGCCCAGTTTTCTGGGATAGACTTAATTTATTGTTATTTTTTAATGAAATAATAAATTTTTTTAAAATATTTCTTCAACATTATTTATCCCAAATATATTGAAACATTTGATACAATTTGTTTCGCAAATAGAAGTAATAAAACCATAATAATCTGTTAATTTCAAATATAAATAAACATCAATAATTGGATTGAAAGAAATTAAAAATAATTTAAATATGTTTCCTATAAATAACATAGTAAATTATGAAACAAAGCCAATCATTTAACATACAGAAAATTCTGAATTAATATATTCAAACAATAAATAATGATTACCAATAATAAAATGGGAGTGCACCTTAAGCCATCACAATGGAACTTCTTTTATAACAAGTACCTCTGAACACGAAGTTATTAATATAAATTCTATCACCCACATATATTACGATGGTCATACATAACCTCAATTATTTGTATTTAACCATACAGCATTAGTTTCAAAAGCCATAAAATAACGCAACGAACGAATTTTGATGCTACTTTATGTTTATTTTATTCCATTGACCTCCTTATTCAAAGTTTCTCAAGAAAGTTATCCAAAAAGTATGCCGGTTGGTCACTAAACATGAAAAAGGCTAATTTCTCTGTCGAGTTGTTGAACTTGACCCTACACATCTGCAGGTGACAGAATTGATTTGTTTTAATATAATACTTCCCGTTTTTAATGGGAGTAGACGACATGAGCGTTACTTACAGTAAACAATTTTAAAAGAAATTCGTTTAGTTCAAATTCATCTCAAGTCGGCGACATTTTTTAATGCAGCGATCTTTTTTGGGGGTACAAAATTTGAATAATAAAGTTACCTATATACAAATGAATGATTAACCACTAGATGCGCAAAAAACACAATCAACACAATTTTTAAAACTGTTTTGTAATTCACTGCATCCACCAAATGCGGAATCATTTGAATGATATCAATATACAGATTGCGAAAAAGTTTTTCGAACCGTGCGATTTTCACAAGTACGACAAGGAATATACAGTATGCGAAAACTCTTTCGAGTCCATTCAGTTTACACAAGTGCGACAAGGAAAATATGAGAAAAACTGATGAAAGAGGGAGAAGAATAATTGTGGGCGTATCTAGTTCATCGAGAGCTGAATGGATGAACTAGATACGCCCACAATTATTCTTCTCTCTCTTTCAAGCAGTTTTTCTCATATTTTCCTTGTCGTACTTGTGTAAACTGAATGGACTCGAAAGAGTTTTCGCATACTGTATGAGAAAACAGCTTGAAAGAGAGAGAAAGAACAATTGTGCGTGGTCATCGAGGTCGTGTATTTAGTTCCAGAGCCTAGCCGAATGTTCATTGCCCGCCTATTTTAACCGCTGTTGCCAGAAGCGCAGTTTAACTGGTACACATTATATTTTTGTCACTTTTTTTTCGAGCTCATGCACTATTAGGTAAAACTAAACACTTTCATCCGGCAACAGTGTCCTTTACAGTTAGAATTCACTAGTTGGTGGTATTCAGTATGTTCCCAACATGGAAGGAGTGAGGGTGTTAAAATATTCGGCCAACCTCTAGAACTAAATACACGCCCTCGCAGACCAGGCACAATTATTCCCTCTTTCTTTCAAGCTGTTTTTCTCATATTTCTCGCAATCTGTATAATGAAAATACTTTGTTAGTTGCTTTAAAACCATCTTTTCTTGTTACATTTCGTGAGATAGCTCGAAAATCGAAAGGTGCCAAATTGTATGGCGATTTGGCAGTTATGATCTGTAGTGAGTTGAGTGTACCCTATGGTCTGTATTCCAACTCTTCCAGCAGCCACAGAGGAGCACAAAATAATTCAATTTTCCCCAGGCAAAGAAGACACCAGTTGGACTCTGCTCAGCTGATAGCTTAGTCCTGAAGATCTTCTGATGGATAGATCCCTGCTCTGAAGCCCATCTTATCTAATCGGTTATCTACGACAAATTCAAAAGGATCCCCAGCAGCTATTAACTGGGATTCGACCCATTCTTTACTTTTTCGTTACTTATTATTATGATTATTATAGATCGGTTTCGGTATAACTGCGTCATCATCAGTGCAAGGTAGATAGACACCGTCCAGCATCTTTATAAGCCGGAATTGGATCAATAAACAAGGTATGCTTAAACATTTTAATAAGGTTTAATGGTGTTGAAGAATGAAGTGACTTTTTAATCCTGCACATTCAATCCTGTATTCAATCCTGCGTCTCCTGACAACTTATTGTAACGAATAGAGCAGTGAGTACTCAATATTACTTGCTTTAACACTTTCCAATCAGTACAGATTTACTTTAATCCTAATGTTTTGTAGCATTCAGTTCTTCTTCTTCTTCTTCTTCTTCTTCTTCTTCTTCTTCTTCTTCTTCTTCTTCTTCTTCTTCTTCTTCTTCTTCTTCTTCTTCTTCTTCTTCCTTCCTCCCTTTTAGTTCACTTGCATCGGTAATTCGGTTAACAATATCTTACAAAAACTGATTAATAATAATTATAATTGTGGGTTGTACGTGATGGCTAAACTTGTACTTTTTTTCGTTAAAAAAAGTTGCTTTCTTCAAACTGTATCGTGTGTGTCTTGCGATACAGAGCACAACGAATTTTTTCAAGACTGTATATGCTCATCCAACCAGATGTAAGATATAATTACTATAATGCAAAACATTACTATTCGATTTAAATCTACAACTTCATATACAAGTAGGACAAGAGTTTCTAGTGTAGTAGAATAGTCTTACAGAGACATACAATAAAACAGTAGTAATTTTAAAATTGGAAGCAATTTGCCTGGTGGGAATTATGTATTCAAATCATTAGAATAATGGCAAAAGGTATACAATTTTCGTTGTCTGAGCTCACCAACCATTTACTTGTGCAAAAGATATTTCCCACTTCACCAGAAACTTCCCCAGTTTTACAAACACTTCCCATTATTTATATTATTTATATTGACCCCAATTTTGTCATTAAAAATATTCATAATATCATCTCATTTTCACTATTTTTCTCAAAATTGTGCTTTAATACCTGCTCCAGTTTCGATGAAATTTGTGAATACCTACTCAAACTACTGTTCTAAGAAGTTTGTTTTCTCTGTGTATGGAATAGATAGAATGGTTAGGTCATATTTAAATAACCTCTTTAAGGGAAAGCAGTGAGTGCAGACAAATGATCGGCATCTTCAGATGATGCAAGTGAAAGCTCTTATACATAATATTCACTCTTGACCACGAAAATGGGAACCTGTTCCGAAACGTGACATTCGAGATGTTTTAAATGGTCACCGTTAAAATTGTTTCGTGAGCTCAACATTTTTGAGAAAACAAGTTGAATATTTGAATTCATGTATTTCATCAAGAAAGTATTGAATTCAAGTTTCAAAACCATCTACAGGTTGTTTGAAATGTATTGATTTTATATGGAAGTTAACAGACGCTGAATTATTTTGTTTTCTGTAGATTTTTTTTGGTTAATTTTGAAAATACACTAGTTTTCTGATTGTATGGAAATGATTAAGAACATCTTTGAAACAATATCTATATCTCCAATTAATTTTTTGAAAATACATATATTTCATGTGATAAGAATGTTATTAAACAGATATAGTATATTGGCAAAAAATGGGCTTTAGCAGCTCAAAACACACGAGCGACCGAAGAGAGAAATGCTGATGTATGTATGTATGTATTTTGGGGTAACATTCACTGATACCTAAAAGATCTATTGTGCCCCTTACTCCTACCTAGTTCATGAGAAGAGTCTCAGAAACTAATAGTTCCTTTAGTCCTATTTCCCGGAGGAATTTCAGGATGTCTGCAGGCTTCAACTTGGGCAAATGTTCCTCTTTTATCCAGTAATCTCCTAGGTGCTGTGCTCTAGGATTCTGAAGCTGTGCAGTTGGAAAGTATGTGGATGAAGGTTTCTTCTTCCACTCCACAAAATCTGCATTCTTCTTCCTCCATTATTTTGAGCTTTTCCAGGTGCCCATTCAGTCAACAATGTCCCGTTAGGATCCCTGTTAAAACTCTTAGCGCAGTTTTACTTTAACTTATGCATTCATTTGATCTCAACAGGTTGTAGTCACCCAGAAGAGTCTTCAATTGTATAAGCCCTACTAGATCTTTCCAATGGTCAGATCTTCTCTTTTCCTCGGCTTTACTTATTTCCTCCAATATTACATTGGAGCTGATTCTGCAAAAGGGTTCAGGCCCCCAGAAAGGTATTTCAGTCCCCCTCTTTGCTAGTTCATCTGCTATTTCATTTACTTCTATTCCAGTGTGTCTTGGAATCCATAGTAAGGTGACTATATTGTTCTCGCCTAGTTCATTGAGTTCGTATAGGCATTCCCACACCATTTTGGAACTGATTACACAAGAGCTCAGTGCCTTAATGGCTGCTTGACTATCCGACATTATGATAATCCTTTGTCATCTGTATCCTTTATCAATATTGAACTGGGCGCACTTTCTTATGGCGTGGATTTCCGCTTGAAAGATACTTGGGGTTTTTTCCAAGCTTTCAGAGTGTTTGGTTCCTGGCCCGAACACCCAGTTCCTTCTATTGCTTTTGAGCCATCTGTATGCCATTGAATGGCATTCTTTACAAGTCTGGTAATGGTATTTGGATTCCATTCCTTCTTGTTGCTCAATTCCGTAACGAATTTCTTAGAAAAGTTATACTTTTTCATTATACCGTCTTGTGGCATGTCCCAGGTTGTATGATTTCTAAGAAGTGAGGAGGTGGTTTTTTTCAATGATTCCCTCTCTACTTAGTCTGTATCTTGTTCTTTCTGCAACGCTTTCCACCACCATATGCTGATGGTTAGATGCTGCTTAAGCGCGTACTGCCTGAGTGATACACAAATGTTTTCCGCCTACCAAAAAAAAATAGTAAAATATAACAAAAAACTTTAACACTTTTTGGTGTTCATATGATTTATGTTCCAGTGACGTGTGCAAAACAATTATTAGTACGCAGATGTCCCAAACAAGTGAATTATAACCTAATTGTTACAAGTTTGCATGCAGTAAACAGACTTTTGCTATTTCAAGAGAACCAATTAAAATAAATTACTTTGCATTATCTGAAACGATTGTAACTAAGAGAAGACATCTGCAAAGAGACATTATAATGACAATATCAAACTAGAAAATTACTGCCGAGTTTTGATGAAAACGTGATTATAATGAAATAATAATTTACGTTGAACCTTTTTGTGCATTATATTAGAAAGTACGGGAAAACAATCAATTACTGAGGTCAGAAGTTATTAATTTATTTTCATTATCATGCTAATTCTGTTTGTGGTTATTATTTGAAAATAGGAATAGGACAATAGGTTTCTTCATTAGCCTCAAGGAAAGAGTGGTGAGTCCATAACATCTATATTCAAATGCAGTCTTATCATGCGGGTCATACGATTCAACAAAGACATACTCACCGTTTTTGTTTCCTTTTATTGCGTTCAATCATAACTTACAAATAAAACCCGTGAGATGAACAAGACAGACTTATGCAATTTTGACGGGAGAAGAAAGGATATGTATTTAGTTTTCAGCGATTTTAAAAAGTCTTTCACCAGCAAAGTTGTTATTCAAATGTCAGTTTTGTGACTTTGACAATTCAAAGGGATAATATGAATAATAAAAAGTAATTTTCCGGTATTTTGCATCCTCAAGCAATAAAAATGGTACTCAATCTGATAGATTATTTCAAGAATGAATGAAAAAGTGGAAATTTGTCAACCAGTGTATAGGAAACATCAACCATCATCATCTTCTCCGGGTTTATTTGTAATCTCACATTTTGGTAACCTCTGTGTCTTCTGATTTGATACATATGGTTAGTGATTTTTGGACGCACACGATAAGAGCGCTTTTGACTATATGAGTCTTATTTTCCTACCATTCTACAGTGTGACCCAGTTTGGAAGCACCCCCGTAAAATCCGCATTTTTCAACCGATTTTGTTTTAATTTTTTTTGTTAGTTTCAGTATAAAAAATAGTATTTTGCACACATTTTCATAGCTTAATTACTATTTTCAAGGCCCTCTATGTTAATTTTTCTTTGCCAATAAAGACAAAAATACATTAGGCAATTTTTTTCTCAAATATGATCATACCACTTGATTCAGAATCATCACAAATGTGAACTACCAACTTTTTATGAAAAAATTTTCATTAACGACAAAGTTATCACAATATGAATTTGGAAAAAAGGGTATTTTCAGAAAAATATTTTACGTAGAATGTAGACAAATTTTGAAAACGGCAACAGGGTAAACAAAAACAAGTACTCAAACGTATTGCACAGTAAGAATTCGAAGTTGATAACTCAACCCGTTATGGAGTTATAACTTCTGAAAGTAATGTAAAATTGTGTTTGATAATTTCAGTTATTAACAAAATGAAATCAACGAGTCGCAGGTAGGCTTTGATTTTGAAATTTTATTTATGTCAGTCAGTAAAATTTGTATGAATTAATAAGTATTAAATGTTCCAAATATTCAACTATTTAACTATTCAAGACTAAATGAAGGGTTCAATGAAACTCAAAGTCAAACCACAATATATTTAATGTCCGTTGGGACTCAAAACTTGCAACTAGTTTCGGTAACAATTACCATCATCAGGCTATAACAAATAGAAAATGGTACCTCATTGTAAAGATCCAAAGAGACCATAAAAAAGATAGATTTAACAAAGTTGCGATCGAAAAATATTTTACCAATCAAGTTACAATTATAGAGAAAATTAATCTAAAATAATGAATCAATACTATAATGACAAAAGTTATGAGAAATTTAAATATTTTAAATGTTTCTAAATATAACAAATTACAAAAGTTAACTGTATGAAATTTCACAACTGGAAGGGTAAGATCATCACTGTCATCAGTCCATAAAGTAGTACTTTTTTTAAAAAAGTTAAATATTTAATAAATTGTGGAATGAAAAACCTCAAACAAACTTAAGAGTAAGAAAAGGGGGAGGAAGTTAAGAACTATGTACCTTCAGTACCTACTTTACTACTTCCGTTATATTACAAGTTGTCCACGTCCACGTGCAATTAGAAGATAGGAGGATGATTATTTGGATTGAAATTTATTGAGATAGTATTTGATTGTATAATATTTGAAATGGAAATGGAAATGAAATATTTTGAATCATTTTTGATACCAAATATTTTGACTCCAGACAATTTTTTATTTTCAGGTATATTGAGAATATCAAGAGTACAAAATTAACTCCATTGAAGGCTAAGTTCATGGATCAAAATATAGATCAATTCTAATAATTAAAATATAATAATTGTGATATTTTACAACTTCAATTATTGGCGAAGGAGCTGGTAAGCGCGTAGAGAGTCGAGACGAATTTTTAATAACCACTAAATGTCTGCATTCCTGTTAAAAAAAATATTTTTAATCAACCACTCCTGAACTTATTACCAGCAGGCGACACATTTTATTTACCTACGTTTTTTCCGTGTCAAAACGAAATAAATACGGCGTTACTATTTTGGTCGGTGGGTCGTTATCTCTGGGTCTACATTAAAGAAAACAGAGTGGCCAGAAAGACCACTTCAGAGATAGAAATTTGTGACAAAAATATCGATTACACCTTGGATGTCTGTTAAATACACCAACGCAGTGGTGATGAAATTGCCTTTTGGGTGTTTTTTGGTGGAGAAGTTAATTTCCAGCGTAGCAGAATTGAATAGAGATTTTTTCACGTAATATACTTCCGTTCTCTCGAAAGGTTGTTTTTTATTTTTTTTTTTGTTTTTGAAATAATATACAGGGTGTGGAAAAAATATTATATAACTCAAAAAAAGGTGGATTGAATCTTATCTACCTATGTAAAAGAGGTGAGTGGTTGTATCTCACCCTACACGTCTCTTAATCGATCACACGGTACAAAAGTGCACACAAAAAAGCTATACTCAGTCACCCTCAGTACCTTGAAATTTAAATTCATTTAATTCTGCTAGAGTTTTTTAATTGAGTTTCAATGAGATTCTTGACCACCCTGTATTAATTTGCATCTTATCACGATAGACAAGGTGAGAAAACTTGGAAAACCGTTAGCCTCTTTGTCAAATAAGAATCTAAAGTTGAAAAATTGTAATTTCACCACCCTATAATCATTCTGTAGCTATTCACTTTATATTAATAAGGATATTATATCTTGCTATTTGCACTCTTCCATTCTCTCATACGATGTCCCCCAGATAGCCACTTGAAACTTGATTGCCTAAGCTTGTCATCCTTTCATCTTTCACTTACGTCCACTCACTAGTAATCAAATTTTGACAGTTTGTATTATCTATAGTTTGGCAAGTTCATCTGAAGCTACGGTGCATCGGTAAGAAGGCGAGAAAACATGGCGCATATCTGTCATAAACGTACAAATGGCGTACGGTACCTATTTTACCAAGTAAAATTGAAAATACAAAGTTCGCTGACAATACCAACGCCACTGGATAAATCAATGTCAGTCAATTATTGACGAAGTGAGAGGGAAGAGCATATAAGAATATAAGAATCACCAATTATGTTATTCGGAGGGTGTTGTAATTATGCTTTCCGTACAACGCTGCCAGAGCTTGAAGAATCCCATAACAAATTTGGAAAAGTGCTCATCTTTCAATATTCATAGAATGAGGAAATAATGTTAATGGGAAAATCCAAGGGAACAAGCACATTAGAGAATTAACGTTCAATCACATTGTTAATATTGTTAATAATAAAAAGTCCCCATTCTAATTATTATCACTGAATACTTAGCACTTTAGCTTTTTCATAGTTAAACGTGGCAATATCGAATGTTTTCGACTGCATTCATTTCACGGCTTCAGATCAACTTGCCAAAGTATACAGCAAATGCTCCTATTGAGTTTTATTGACGATGTTGCTATTATCTGTAATTTTCTGAAATATTAAAACCGTCATTTTTATAGAATTATATTCGTAGATTACGGTTGCCCATTTCGTACCTATCATTATTGACATTCTAAAGAATAACTACTCGTATCGTAACACATTATAATGTGCCTTGTTTATGTGCAGAATAAAATTAATGAGTTATTATTCCATTTAAAACTAACTGTAAACCCTTGTACAACAACATTTTTATTATACATCGTCCACCAATACAATACAGTAACACTAGTTACTTCCTGAAAATTCTTATTAGCATGCAGGTGGTATTTTTCTCCATTACATGTACAACATCGAAATCGTGCCTACATACACAATTCATCGTCATCGATTAAAATAGTTCTATGAAGAATTTTAATGGGGTCAGCGCCACACATAAGTCGAGTTCTTTTTTGAAAACCTTATTTTATTTTTACAGGATGTATGGGATACAATTTTTTTTCTAGTTAATATTCAACAATACAAAAACTAATGTTGTTAAATCGAGTGTGTAAGTTTAGAATTATCATAACGGAAAGTGAATCAAGATTTCTTGTTTATCATTGAAAGTGGAATTATTCGTGGAATTATTCTCACATTGCAATGGCGAATTGCGATTGAAATTTGTCGGCATTAATGACATGATTAATAGGATTCGGTCCACAAATAGATTGTTGGATCAGGTGAAACGTTTTCATTTATTTTGATAATAAACATACTTTCATTTGATTTGCTTTACTTCCTTTGGAATCCTTCTCCCACTGAAACAAAAATTGTTAAATGGATATAACGCTTAGCGCCAATGATATGAAAAATGCTGAATGGCGTTGAAAAAAAAATGATGGTTATTACTGCAGGTTCTTGCCTAACTAACCAATAAAATTTGGTAGTCAACTAAGCCAGTTCGCAGGGCTTTGTTGCCTTATTGATCTCAAGGAAAAAATTAATTTTAGTGAAACTAAATAAAATAACGACAACAAGTAGATGTTTGAAATATTTGGCAGAATATTCATTATTATAGATAATGGTACGGTACCCTTCATGAGGGAGTCCGACTGGCAACATCTACTTATAACAGCATCGTATATTTAAAAAGGGAAACCGTAGTATTGTACAAATTGTACATTTGAGAACTGTACGTTTATCACAAAAAATTAGTGAAGACATAAAATTGAATTGGTACGATTATGAATGAAATTGTTGAACATTTCAATTTCAAGTTATATTTATTTTACAGTATATTCAAATGTTTATTTTCTAGATTTTTCTTGAATGGATCGTAGGTAAAATATAATGTTCGACTCGTGTGGATTGTCCATATCCACACTAGTTGCACAAACTACTATTCTGCACAGTTTACAAAATGGAAATGTAGGCCATCAGTTAACTAAACGGATATGATTTCATATACATCCTAGAACGTATATGAAATCCGCCAATCAGCATTCGAGTTTAGTATCCGTCATTCATCGTTTTTCAATTTAAAAGAAACGTCAAAATAACTTGTCAAAAAAAGTTTCTCATAGAAGCGCACTGGATCAAGAATATCCATTTACAAAGATAAACTTGAAAGAAATAATCCGTACAAATTACCAAAAAATACTTAAAACAGAATAAAATGGGTATTTAAGGGGACCTCAGATTTTATTAAATTATGTAATGGGTACATCTGACGTTATAGATAAACAATTTTCATATTTCTCAGTGGTCGAGTAGTAAGCAATCCAGACTCTCACGCCGTAGACCCGGGTTCGATTCCCGTGAAAAAGTTTTTTTCAATTGTTACTTTTATTTTTAAAAATAATTATTCTGCTTGATAATAATAACAACAACAGGTAGACGTTTGAAATATTTAGCAGAATATTCAGGGAGTCCGACTGGCAACATCTACTTATAACAGCATCGTATATTTAAGAAGGGAAACCGTAGCATTGTACAAATTGTACATTTGAGAACTGTTGCACAAACTACAGTTTCTATCAAAATATGTCCTTTTACATTTAAAAACAACCTGCCAAATGTCAAATCAATTTATCCATCCATTTTCAAGTTATCGAATTAAAACATTCAAGTTTTCAAAATTTCAACACCCTGTATTTCGAAAAGTAAATGTGCTAGACCCCTTAATTGCGCAAAAAAAATTATGGAAATAATAGTAAAAATTTATCCGAACAAATCCAAGTAGATCACCAGCACTGCGAATACCAGCTTTGCATAGAATTTTAATATATTATCGGTGGTTCAGTGGTAGAATGCTCGCATTGCACGCGGGCGGCCCGGGTTCGAATCCGGGCAGGAGCATATTATTATGAATCGCTGTTTCGTGAACGAGAGAGAGACTGAGGAGGCACAAGCACGCAAGCAAGGCACATAACGAAGCAATGTAACATAACGTAGCGTAACGTAACGCGTAACGGTCAGATCTTTTGCGTCGCGACCCCTGGTCGCTTAAACATAACCTGGCGTAAAGAACTAAAGTTCCAAAAATACTTAGCACACTAAAACTTATGTATGTAAAGATGAAGTCCAGATGAAGTTGTAACGTTAATTATTGTAACTTTAAGGAATCTCTTGGGGCGTTTGTCATCCAAAGGACTGATGTACTCCTAGGAACTAATGGTTGGTACTTAAGGGACTGTTGTAGTCGAGGAGACTGTTTTACTCAGGAAACTACGCAGGAAACTGTATGCAGGACACTGAATCCAGGAAACTTGTATCTCAGGAACTTCTAGGGACTGTTGTAGTCCGATGACTATTTGTCTACCATAACTCTATTGTGGGAAAGTGTCCTGTGAGTAACCCCGTTATGGTGCGTAGTTTGTTCCTGCTCATTGAGAGCAGTTCTTTCGCTACTTTTTCTGATGGTTCTCTTATGATTTCCTTCTCACGTATTTGCCTAGGCGTATTCTTCCAGTGTTTATTGTGTTGTTTTTCCACCCACCCTTTTAACTATGACCCAGCTAAGCATCTGGGGATGCCCACAGCAGGTGCTCTTACGAGTTCTACAGATTTTTCATTGTCAGCGATTCCTTCGTGACCTGGGACTCCAGTGGTACACTGTTCCGAGTCGTCAGTCTTCTAAGTTCTTCGCCGCATCCTCATACCAGCCGAGATGTCACCCTAGAGCTCTGGAGTGCTTTAAGGGCAGCTTGACTGTCACTGTTTTGGAGTTAGTTGAGGCTCTTAGTAGATATGTTCCAGGTATTTGAGGCGTTGGATGACAATTGCAGATCAAATTTCATGACAGCCAAAAGCACTCCAAGACTATCCTCTGGAGTGTATCAATAACCCGATACACAATCTCCATCTTGTGATTCAGTCAGCTCGAAATAATATTCCATATAAGTACCTAAAAGTATCAGGTTTCACCCAAAAACTCCATTATCAGGTTATTCCTGGAGGGAATAACTACGCTATAACTACCTGGTGATGTAAACTACGGGCTGACGTGAGTTTTTGACACTTTAGCTGCTGATGTATTTGATATGTTCGTGGATATCTGAAAATTAGGCACTCAGAATATGATAACGTCTTAACTTACAGCCCTTTGACATACCTTGTGTGACCTAAACATGGGGTTGATCCACTCATCTTGCTACTCATGCCAGGCATACTCTTGTGGTGAAGCTTTGTTAATATTACGTATATATAGACTGAATCTTCAGGATCACTGACAAAAATATACAAGCTCAAAATTATCAAATTGGTGTTTTTGTCATAATGCAAAATGGATATCAACTTTTTCGATATTTGCGTACTCTCACCAAACATAACACTATTTTTTTAATATCAGTTACATCACCAATTTTGTTGATAATTTGTCCAACTAGTTGCATCTCCAATATTTAATTCGAAAGCAAGAGAGCGACAGTTATCACCCAGTGTCAACAATAAAATCAATTTGAATCTGAATATACTCTTTACTAGAAAAAAAGCAAACAATCGTATTCAATTCAATGTTTTTTTACACATAGCTCTCGTTAAATATGATTTTTTAATTTCACATCCTTATTACTTCTCATAATTACAAATTTCAGCACGTTCGATTTTCATTACTGCGGTGAGTAAGTAGGCTTTATTATACTGATCACTTGCACATAATTGGTAACTATCACTGGTTTTGTATATCTGCAAGTAATAATTAGTCCGTTTCCCTTTTTAATTCAACAATACTCATGAATAAGCGATTGTAATTTCTCCAATAATTATAAAAAATGTTTTTTGTTATCTCCCATCTTAACTTCTTCAATTCATAATGTTTGTCTTTGACGTGCGCCATTTATGGCAAAAAACTGAGAAACCGTGATGACCTAGTTGCTCTAGTATGTGAAGTAGTAGTTTCTCCAATACTGGGTCCTGTTAGTCCCCCTGTCAAAATTTTTAGTGCAGTCTTGCGCTGATTATGATTCCTTTTGATATCAATTGGTCGTAGTGTCCCAGCAGCACCCCCGATCTTCCGCTTCCCAAAAAAGTTTTCCAGCCCCTTCTCTTTGCTAGTGGGTGGTATTTATATTTTTCCCTTTCAGCGAATTCTGGAACCAATTAGAGTGGGGCGTTCTTATAACATTCGTTCATCTATACATTTGGGTTGGGCTCAACAGCCCAGGCATTTAAACTAAATCTTTGTACCATTACCCACAGAGACGTATATGAGGGTGGGATGGTTTTGGGGGGTTCAAACCCTCCCCATAGAAAATACAATAAAGGTACAATAATTTTTTATTAGCATACTGCCGCAATATGGGTATTCATCGGGATGTGGCAATAGAAATAGATTCCTCAACAATTGTGAATAATTTACTTTTGTGAGATTGATTTTCTGTTTTAATAAAAGCTTCAATTTTCAATCATCTATCACTTTTCAAAATAGGTGCTCCCAAATTAATATACAGGTAACATCTCGGCTGGTATGGGAATGCGGCGAAGAACTTAGAAGACTGGCCACTCGGAACACTGGAGTGGGTCCCAGGTCACAAAGTAATCGCTGGCAATAAACAAGTTGACGAACTTGCAAGAGCTGGATCGTCAACACTGATGAACGGACCCGAACCATCTGTGGGCATCCCCAGATGCTCCACTAGGTCATGGTTAAAAGGGTGGGTGAAAGAACAATTCATAAAACTCTGGAAGAATACGCCCAAGCAAACACATGGGAAGAAATTTATAAAATAACCATCAGAAAAAGTAGCAAAAGAACTGCTCTCAATGAGCAGGAACAAACTACGCACCATAACGGGGCTACTTACGGGACACTTTCCACAAAGGAGCACCTGAACAAAATAGGGCTGTATAACGGAGACCTTACATGCAGGAGATGCAAAAAGGACACTGAAACAGTTCCGCACATATTATGCAACTGTGAGACGCTGGACCACAGGAGGCAATAACTAAATCGAAGACCCCAAATGACTCCAGAAGACTTCTACAACCAACCAGTATGGAACCTGTATGAGCTAATACAGGGAACGGATTGGCTGTATAGGCGAATCAGAATGTTAGTAGAATCCACAATCAGCCCAAGAGGCTGAGGTGGTGCCGGCGAAGGGATGTCATCTTCAAAACAATATATATGCATAGTTATAACCATTTCAGCACAAGGGGGCAAAACGAAAAACGATGTTTAAAAATACTTTCAGATGTAGCCAAGTCAAACAAACGATTAAAAAAAAAACTTAACATTATTTCTTGAACTTGAAAAATTGCTTTAGGTCGTGGCACTCGATTTTTTTTGCCTTAGGTGGCGCCTTCAATGAAGCTTTCCCCTTCTAAGCCTATCAGATTAAAAAAAACCAAAACCCTTTCCATGTAAAAGCTTTAGCTACGTCACTGATTACCCATGTTATCTAACTACTTCTATTCCAGAAGCTTCATGTCTTCTATAAAGGCCACCAGTTAATCTGGAGAAATCTTCAGTTGTGATGGTTTTCCACTCCAAAGTGCTTCCCTTTGAGTCCTTGTAAGTTCTCACAGAATCAGAGTATGTGCGTTGGTGTTTCATCGTAGAGTTCACATTTTCTGCTCAAAGATTCATTAACTTTGCCCATCCTGTGCATATGCTTCCTCAGGGTACAGTGTCTTCACCAGGTTGGTAATTGTCTTCAAATATCTGTTACCGGGTCCGTTGAACTATAGGGAAACACGAATTTTTGACTGATTTTGCGAAAAATCGATAGTACTCACCTATTTTGAGAATAATCCGTCAAAAAATTTGCGGGTTATACACAATTTACAAAGAAAAATCCAAAAAAAGATTTTTTTTCGCCACTTGAGCCATTACTTTTTGGCATGATATTTCATACAAAAAACAGTTTAAATGTATTGCTCTGTACATGAAAGTGATCAACAACATGTGTTCTCGCTATCTATGAAAAAAATCCAGTTAGATTCTTCATAATATTGTTTAAATTACCACTTTTATAAATATATATTTGACAGGCAACCAGTTTGGATATAAATAATTTTAATAATAATCGCATACACAGATATGCAACCTACAAAACATACAACTTTGTAGCGTGGTTGCCAGCTGTAATCGACTACTCGACAATCATGCTACATGACTATTAAGATACGAAATTAAATATTGTATCAGACTATATTTTTAGTAAGATTCATTCAAGACAAACCCAAGAACATAAATGAAATTATAAACACATTTTATATATATATGATGATATCATTATATTGCGTATTTGAAGAAGGGGAAACAAAAAATATATAATCATTGTATTCAGCCTTCCCCTCAAAAAATATCCAATACTTTGTAATCCACATCAAGTTATTCCAGAAGGGGAAGGGAATATAATAATTGAATTCACCCTTCCCCTTCTAGAATAACATTATTCTAGAAGGGGAAGGGTGAATCCATTTATTATATTATCCAATTATTATATTCCCTTCCCCTTCTGGAATATCTTTTGAGGGCAAGGCATTTGCCTTGCCCTCAAAAGATATCCAATACTTTATAATCCACATTAAGTTATTCAAGAAGGGGAAGGGTGAATCCAATTATTATATTTCCTTCTTGAATATCTGGAGGGGAAGGCAAATGCCTCCAATTATTTGTAATTCACATTAAGTTATTCTAGAAGGGGAAGGGTGAATCCAATTATTATATTTTTTTTCCTCTTCTTGAATAGATTGATGTGCATCACAATGCATTCATCCCTCTCATCCAATACTTTCTAAGATGAAATTCGAATGCAATAATTAATTAATATTTTAAAAATATCATGATTCTCAAGTAATCGTTTACAGCTGGCAACCATGTTACACATTGCGCTAGAGCTTCTGTGTCATTTGTCATTTGATTTAATTGTTTTCATACAAATTTGTAGCCTGTCAAATATATATTTATAAAAGTGGTAATTTAAACAATATTATGAAGAAACTAACTGAAATGTTGTTATAATTAGCGAGAAAACATGTTGTTGATCACTTTTCCGTACAGTGCAATTCATTTAAACTGTGGTTTGTATAAAATAACTAGCCCAAAAGTTATGGCTCAAGTGGCGAAAAAAAATCTTTTTTTGGATTTTTCTCAGCAAAATATGTATAACCCGCAAATTTTTTGACGGATTATTCTCAAAATAGGTGAGTACTATCGATTTTTCGCAAAATCAGTCAAAAATTCGTGTTTCCCTATAGTTCAACGGACCCCTGTTACCCAGTTTAAACATCCTGGACGAGAGTTCTTTGTCTAACTGTTTCAGTAAACTCTGTCAGCCTCCATTTGAGTTGGTGTTCCTTAACTAGCCAGTTCCCGACTAACTTACTTATAACATTTTAAAATTGATTACCCGAAATCCGGGATAAATCTGAACAAACCTGGATAAACTGGATATATCTGGAATTAGGTTTTGAAATTTTTCAAGTCTTACTTGCGTAAAATACAAAACTTCCTGGATATCATTATCAAATAACATCAAATAATCTTTCCATACCTCCGGCTTTTACGTGACACTGTTATTGTTTCGAGAAACCTTGTTAATTTGAGCCACTTTTAATCATTGTATTGTTTCACTCAACAAATATTTGACTTTTAAATTGTATTTGACATCAAAACTTCCCGTCTTTTGTCCCTTTTTAAGGGTTTGAGCAAAGAATTGGTTCGCTCAAAATTACTCAACTCAATATCGGTATCTTTCATCATTTTATAAGGTATTGGAAATGTCTTTTAAGGTATTTCAATGTAATTAACAATTTTTTCAATACATTTCATCAGGAAATGAGACGTTGGTTAGGTTAGGTTCAGTTATATTATAAATAACTAGAAATCAAATAAGCATGGATAAATGAATGAACTTCATTATGTTCAAAATAGCCCACGTGTTTCTTTGTTCACGACCAACTCTCATTTTTATTTTCTTTAATGGAAATACTCAACCAAAAGAAAGTTATGTTTAATAAAAGTGAGTAATATTTTGGTATGTTGGCTGACTCATCTTTCGTACCTCCAATGTAATAACGAAATGACTACGCAATTTTAAAGTCTGAGAAAACGCGGTTTGAAAATGCGAAATTTCGTTATACCGTCATTTTAGATCATAGAAATTTCTACCACACTAGGTATAGAGTTATCAAAGTAGCTAACAATTACCTAGTGTAGCCTTATGTATATATATAATCTAAACCTATCTACCCGAAGGTGTAAGGTGATCAAATTTGGCTTAATCATTATATATAAAAGCTCTCCATGTTTTCTTGTTTCTTGCTTTGGTTCGTGCTTCCGCTAGAGTTATACCTTTCTTTCTCAAAACCTTTTCTATATTATCGTCCCATGTTTTCCTTGGTCTTCCTCTGGTTCTGCTTTCATGTCTTTTTGCTTCCCATATCTGTTTCACTGGTATGTTGTTGCTTAATCTAGTTAAGTGTCCAAACCATTTTAATTGTCGATCTTGTATTATCTGTATTACAGGTAGAGCATTAAGGTTTTCTCTCACTACTGAATTTCGTATTCTGTCTCTCCTTGTAATACCTGCGACTTTCCGTAGATATTTCATCTCCATACTCTGTAATTTGCTTTCCATCCTCTTCGTCAGTACCCAGCTCTCGCATCCAAAAGTTAATATAGGGAGAAATATAGTTCGATATATAGTCATTTTCGTTTTAACCGAGATTTCTTTCTTTCCAATGAACGAGTTTTTAAGACTATGGTACACCTTCGAAGCATTTTCTATTCTGGTATTTATTTCTATGTCATGGTTCCCTTCATTATTGATGTTTACTCCTAGGTATTTGAAATTTTCTACTTGTTCCAGATGTTTTCCGTTGAGATTTACATGTATTTGGGTATCTTTTTTTCCTGTCACCATTACTTTTGTCTTTTCTTCATTTATTTTTAGGTTTTTATTTTCTAGCTTCGCATTCCAAATGTCCAAGTTCCTTTGCAGATCCTGTTCGTTTTTTGCGAATATTGCAAGGTCATCTGCAAAAGCGCATTCACGTAGATAAACGGGCTGTAGATGTCTGTGTCCAATATACAATTGCTTAGTATGTTCTCTGGTATCTTTCATCACATCATCTAATACTAAGTTGAATAATAATGGGCTTAATACTCCTCCTTGTCTTAGACCACTATTGATTAAAAAATCCTTTGACACCATGTTGTCTGTTCTTACATATATTGTATTATCGTCATGTAGGCTCATTATAGCGTTCACCAATTGTTTATCTACGTTTCTTTTGTTTAATACATCTTTAATTTTATTTCTTGGCACTCTGTCAAACGCCTTTTCCAGATCAACGAACCCCTGGTATATATCCAAATTTCTTTCTATTGCTTTCTGTGTCACTTGTTTAATCGTAAAGATATGGTCGTTGATACTACGCCCTTTCCTAAATCCACTTTGTGATTGTTCCAACAATTCTCCGGTTTGCATTGTAAGCTTCTCTTCCAATATCCGTTCGTAGGCCTTGGAGGGAATACTTAACAGTGTTATACCTCTATAATTTGAAAAATCCCTTTTGTCGCCCTTTTTGTGTATAGGAACTATTATTCCGGTCTTCCAGTCTTGTGGCACAACTCCTTCTTTCCATACTTTGTTATATATTTGTGTTAAAACCTCCAATCCTTTTTTCTCCCATATTCTTCATCATTTCAGCTGTGATTTGATCGTGACCTGCTGACTTGCCTTTTTTCAACCCCTTTATAATTTCCAGGACTTCCTTATTTGATATTTCACCTTCTCCTTTTTCACATTGAAATTGAACTTGTTTCTCTAGGTCTTCCTCATTATGAATCTGTTGGTTTAACAATTCGTGGAAATATTGCCTCCATCTTTACATTATTTCATTTTCCTCCGTTAGAATATTATTTTCTTTATCCATTATTTGCTTGATATTAGCCTGTTTGCCTCCCGTTCTTGCGTTTTTCAAAACTCTGTAAAACAGCTTTTGGTTGGTGTGGTAGTCATTTTCCATTTTTGTTCCAAACTGCTCCCATGATTGTCTCTTTGCCTCCGTTATTATATCTTTCACTTTCTTCCTTTGTTCTTTGTATATATTATAAGAGCCTGGTGTACCTTCTCTCAAATATTGCTTCCATTTTGATTTTTTCTCCTTAACTTCTCTTTTAACCTCTTCTGTCCACCATGAAGTCATTTTCGAGTGTCTATTCCTGCAAATTTTTGTCACTCCACATATATCCTTTGCAGCTTGTATTAGTGCGTTTTTATACCAACTCCAGACCTGTTCTATGCTATTTCTCTGATCGTTTTCTGTTTCATGGAGTATTTTGTATACTTCTTCTCTGTATTTGTTTGCTACTTCTTTGTTGGCTAGCCTATATGTTTTTATCGCTTCCTGCGTTTTACCTTTGGATGCTGGAAATTGTCCTCTGTTGTTTGTGTTGTTTTGTACTAACAGCTTCGCCTTTATTTCTACAAGGTAGTGGTCGCTGCCTATTTCTGGTCCCCTTTTAGTCCTAACATCTATTATTTCTCTTCCATATCTCCTGTCAATCACTGCATAGTCTATAATCGATTTTTCATTTCTGCTTTTTACCTCTCTAGTATACTTATGGATATCTTTGTGTTGGAAAAATCCATTCATAACTAGCATGTTATTCTGAATACAGAAATCAATTATTCTGTTGCCGTTGTTATTTCTCACATTTTCACCGAATTTTCCTATAACATCTCTAGATTTTTCATCCTGTACCCCGACTCTTCCATTGAGATCTCCTAATATTAGTCTTTTTCCCCTTAAGTCTTCAATTACTTGTGTTACTTCTTTCCAGAATTCATCCTTCTTGTTTGCTACTTCGTCTTCATTTGGGCCATATAATATTAAAATATTTAGTTTTTCTTCTTTTTCCATTTTTAATTCTATGTACAATATTCTGTGGGATATGTACTCCCATTTGTTCACATTTTTCGTATATCTGCTGTTTATTATACATCCCACACCTCCTCTAGCTCTATCTTCCTCCTTTACACCACTTAATAGCATGAGATGCCCATTTTTCAATTCCTCCGTATGTTTCCCCTTCTTTTTTGTTTCCGTTATCGCAAGAATATCCAAGTCTAGTTTTTCAAATTCTTCTGTTAACTCGTTCTCTTTTCCATTTAAACTTTTTATGTTCCAGGTTGCAATTTTCATAACCTCTTTCTTTGCATTTGTCGTCTCTCCTTTTTCCTGTGCTCTGTTGTTTTTTATTGTTAGTTTCTTGCTGTCATTTGAGTTATTCTGCTTCTGCTTTTGTCGTACTTCTCCAGCCCTTGAGTTTGGCTGTTCCAGTTCCAGACTTCCCCGTTCATTATTATTTTCTGGAACCCCACTTTTATATTTTTCCCTTTTGCAGCTTCCTCTTTAGCAGTTTTCCTAATTATCCCTTGTATTGTTCTTTCCTCTTTTGTCATATCGTCGTTTATATATACTTTCTCCTCCGTGTCTCGTAATTTCCTTTTGTTGTTCATTATCAGGCTTTTATCCGCTTTACTATTTAGTTCAACCAAATAAGTATTTTCCCCCAGTTTCAATGCTGCTTCTGCTTTTATTGATACCCCCAAATTATTTCCAATGAAATTCTCCATTTTTTCTTTTAAAGCTTTGGGATTACTTGTGTTTACTCGTATTCCCTGCAGTACTATATTTTTCCTTCTTTTCTCGCGTTCCATTTTCTCTACCTTTTCATTTGCCGTTTTAATTTCTTGTTTGAGGGTGCTGACTTCGTTCATGGTTTTTTCGTTCTGTTTCTTAAGCTGTATGATCTCCTCCCTCCATGCTCTTTGTTCATCTCTTAGGTTTCTTATTTCTTCCATCAGCATTTTAGTCTCTTCGTTGTTTGTATGCTGATCTCTCTTGATTTCCTTTATATCTCCTGTCAGGTTTCTCATCATATTCATCATCTCGACTAATTGATCTTTCATGGAGTCTTTCGGCTGTTCTCCATTGCTCGGAGATCTAAGTGTTCTCTTCGATCTTCTGAACAGATCATCTGTGTAGTCTTTCTTTCTTTTTCCCTCGTCCGTCAGGTAGTCGTCCGAGTCCATTTTATGTATTTTAGTTTATGTATCCTTATATATTTCTGGTTACACAGCGGCAAAGCGTCAGGGCCAGTCAACCCGTCGAACCCTTTCAACTTTATCCGTGCAACCAGTTATTCACTGTCGAATTTCTCGTTTATAATTTTAAATTTTATTTCTCCTCAAAATTTCTTTCTTTCTGTCGATCTGGCAACACCTTGGAATAATTTACTGCGACCAGGTCTAGAACAACTCTTTTTTCGTACAATATTTATGACCAGATATCTACTAAATAACCTATTTACTTGTTCTTTTTATATTTTACTCACTCTTTTCCTGTTTTTTAATGCACATGCACTGAGCTTACACATTTAATAATTGCCTGAGGTATTTGTAAATTATTAATTCTCACAACAAACTCCGAAAATTTGGATAAATTGTTGGCGAAAAATCAATTTATTTATTCTCACTCAGCGCCACGTTGCCATTCCGTAGCCTTATGTAATTTTGAAAATGTGTGGAATTTTAAGATGTGTCGCTTTTCTTCTGAGTTTTATTATTGTTTTTCACATAATATTAATATCCTGATTATAAACTGAAAATATTGAATCTGGCTGGGTAGTCTCGAACTCCCCCCATTCGCCAGGAGACTCATTTTGAACCTGAACCAAATCTGCGAGATCTAGTGGAGATAAACTCGCATTGGCAGAGCGGCGCGAGACCAGGAAAATAACTGTGGTGGAAGCTTGTGGTGGTAGTAATAAAACACTTGATTAGTGAAAAGAGAGAGATTTACTTCTAATGAATTACAAATTATAAGATCATCAAATTAACATATATATGACACATTGCGTCATTACATAAAATCGCCAACTAACTAGAATATATTATCGATACATAGTACAAATACAATATATAGGTAGTATGAATACAATTTTGAGTGATACTACTACACCCTCACTCAATCAAAATTTTTTCAACTCGTGAAACAAAAAACAAATATTAATACTGTAACATAAAGTTTCTTAGTTTTTCAAAAACTGCTTTATTCAAAGGCTTAGTTAGTATGTCTGCTATTTGTTCCCCGCTTGGAACATACATCAATTGTATAATATTTTCCCTAATCTTTTCTTTGACAAAATGATACTTGATATCTAGATGTTTAATTCTTTTCAATTGTTCATAAGAGCTACAAGAACGAATTGCAGACTGATTATCCTCATAAACAACAACTTTGAATTCTTCAACTAATGTTAACTCTAGCAATAAATTTCTCATCCAACAAGCTTCGCTAATACAATAGCTTAAAGAAATAATTTCCGCTTCAGTGGTTGACATGGCGACAGTACTTTGCTTTTTAGAACTCCATGACACAATATTGCCAAACACAAATAAGCAGAAACCACTTGTTGATTTACGATCAGTAGTATCGCCACCCCAATCTGCATCTGCATACCCCGAAATAATGTCATTACTCCTTTTTTTAAAGACCAACTTAAGTTCAAGGGTTCCTTTGATATATCTTAATACCCTTTTTAGCGAAGTTAACAATTTGTCACTTGCATAATTTTGATACCTTGATAATAAACTAATACCCGAACATAAGTCTGGTCTTGTTCCCAACATTGCATACATGATACAGCCAATAATTTGTCTACATTTAGTTTCAATTTCAATACTCTCAGATCTAACACTTTTCAAATGATCATAATCAAAGTTACCATCCATTGGTGTACTTATGTGCTTACAATTAGACATACCAAATTTTGAAAGGACATTCTCCAAATATTGTTTTTGACTTAGCACAATAGTATTATTTTTCATATCCTGTTCTACTGAAATGCCCAAAAAATAGCTCAATAAACCTAAATCTTTCATTTTAAAACACATATTTAAGTTTGACTTCAAATTTTCAATTTCCTTATTACAAGAACCACTAATCAAAATATCATCCACAAAAATAACTACATATATAATTATATCCTTAGTCATTTTCATATATAAGCAATTATCACATCTATTCTTAATAAAACCCTCACTTGACATAAAGTTATCAAATTTTTGGTACCAGTACAGTGGTGCCTTTTTAAGTCCATAAATCGCCTTGTTTAATTTACATACTTTACCATTTGTTTCACAACCTTGTGGCAAATACATAAACACATTTTCCTTTATTTCTCCATGCAAGAAAGCATTACAAACATCCATTTGATATATAGGCCAGCCCTTCTGAACACACACCGCCAGAACTGACCTTATAGTAGTTAGTCTCACTACAGGACTATACACATTTTCAAAAATACTTTGCTTAAATCCCCTTGCCACTAATCTACATTTAAACTTATCTATTTTACCCTCCTTATCTCTTTTTATTTTAAAAACCCATTTGCTATTTATTATTTCACATTTAACTGGCTTTTTTACTAAGTCCCAAGTTTTGTTCTCCAATAAGGCACTTAATTCTTCATCAATTGCTTCCTTCCAACTACTTGAGTATTCACTCTCCATTGCCTCCTCATAAGTCTTGGGTTCCTCAACATCTAGACTGAAATAGCTCAAATCATAATCATTGTACAGATGTTGTGGCATTTTTAATACTTCAGATGGTCGTAATTTTTCATTTCGCCTTCTTGTAGATACTTGATTCGGTACAGTTTCCATTTGTTCGTCATTATCTGAATTTTGTTCTTCCAAATATGGTTCATCAGGTAATGCTTCCAATGAGTTCATTACGTTATCTTCTTCACTGCTCTCTGACATAATTTCTGTCCTATCCAGGTCCAAACAAATAAGCTTTTCTTCTAAAGTTTCTTCAATCATAAAACTTATCTCTCGTTCTATAGTCACTTTATTTTCTTTTTCGTAATATACTCTGTATCCTTTTACATTTTCAGAATATCCAATGAAAATACCCTGTTTACTTTTCATATCCAGCTTTCTTCTTTTTTCTTTAGGTATAAAGGCCCAAACTTTGCTTCCAAATATTCCTTTCACCACCTTCATGTCAAATGTTTTATTAAATAGTTGCTCATAAGGAGTTCTACCTTCAACTGGACTTGTACCAGTTCTATTTAATAAGAACACAGCAGTATTTGCTGCCTCCGCCCAAAATCTTTTTGGTAATTTATTTTCCGAAATCATAGCTCTTACTGCCTCTATTATTGTGCGAAATTCCCTTTCAGCTCTCCCATTTTGTTGTGGAGTGTATGGCACTGTACGTTCATGCTTTATGCCATTATGTTTCAATAGTTTTTCCACAGAGGAATTTTCAAATTCGGTACCATTATCACTCCTTATGACTTTAACCCTTTTTCCCGTTTGATTTTCAAAATAAGTTAAGAACTCCTTCAATTTTTCATATACATCGGATTTATTTTTAATGAAATAAACAAACTTATAATTGCTAAAGTCATCTTTCAACAAAAAAATATATCGGGAGTTATTCAAAGAAGATTCCTCCATAGGACCACATACATCTACATGTATTACTCCCCCAGGTTCATTTGCCCTACTTTCATTCACTTTAAAAGGTTCCCTACATTGTTTTGCTTGTACACAAGAATTGCAGATTTGATTTGTTTGCTTTACTTCAATGTTATTACGTTTTAAAATATTACTTACATATCTGAAATTCTGATGACATAAAGCTTTATGCCACCATTTAATATCCTTCTCACCTGACACAAAATAACAATTTTCCTTTTCAAAATTACTACATTTGACACGTTGACATGTGTGCTCAGAAAAACTAGCCCCCTTAAAGATCATTTTGAAAAGTTTATCTGTACGAGTTGCCACTGCTACAATAATGTTGTCTTTGTTCACAAACTGAGCCTTTGTAGCATCTGAAACCAATGATAGGCCCTTATCTAAAGCCTTTCCTTGTGAAAATAAATTAACTTCAAGTTGTGGTACAAAGAGAACATCATTCAATGTAACACAATGAAAGGATTTACCATTATATGCTAAAATACAAATATTACCCTGTCCTTCCGCTTGTAAAGCTGTACCATTACCAATTTTCACCCATTTAGGTACTTCCAACTTCTCAAAGCTGCAAAACATATCTTTTTCTTTACACATATGCTGTGAAGCCCCACTGTCCATAAACCATTCCATATTTACTTGGAACTGAATATCACTCGTAACAACAAGTGCAAAATTATCATTTCTATTTGCACTATGACTGGCTCTATTTCTTGAATTTGTATCCCTTTCTTCCCTTTCTTTTTTATTCTTCCTCACAAAACAGTCTTTGAGTAAATGTCCTTTTCTTTTGCAGTAATTGCACTCAATATATCGGCATTGATTCTTCAAATGGCCTTCTTTTCCGCAAACAAAACATTTTTTCCTATTTCTATTGACTTCTTGACCTTGTTGTCTTGATATATTACTTGCCTCAGGTGATCGAAATGCTACTAATGCCACAGATTCTTCTTCTTCCTTTCTCAACCTTTCTTCCTCAATCAAAAGTCTGGCTGTTAAATTGTTTAGAGATTGGTTCTCTGAACTGACACTATCCCATGCTGAACGAAAGTGCCTGAATTTATCAGGAAGTGCCATTATGATTTTAGTTAGAACCATTTTTTCTGGAATATCTTCTCCTAACTGCTTGAGTTTTGCTTGTAAATTTGTGACTTTTGATATAAAACTATTCACTGTTTCATTTTGATACTTCAGATTATAAAATTGTTCGTTTAAAAGATGTGTACTAACTTCAGATTTGCGCTCGAAAATGCTTTCTAATTTTTCCCACATTTGTTTTGCGGTTTCACACTGCATTACATAAGAAATGGTTTCATCTTCCATTCTTAGAACTAGTACTTCTTGTGCACGAGCATCTTTCATTTTCCACTTCGAAATTTTTTCTACGTCATCAACAGGAATAGATTCATTTCCGCAGGTAATTTCAAATAGCCCCTTCGATAACAACACAACTTTGACTTGGAATCTCCAAATATTCCAATTTGAATTATTCAGTTTGTTAATGATCGTCTCCATTTTCTTTTCACTATGACACACAAACCGAAACGGTAAAAAACTTCAGATTACTACCACACTCGAAGGTTCTGGGCCCATAACCTGTGGTGGAAGCTTGTGGTGGTAGTAATAAAACACTTGATTAGTGAAAAGAGAGAGATTTACTTCTAATGAATTACAAATTATAAGATCATCAAATTAACATATATATGACACATTGCGTCATTACATAAAATCGCCAACTAACTAGAATATATTATCGATACATAGTACAAATACAATATATAGGTAGTATGAATACAATTTTGAGTGATACTACTACAATAACAGATAATGACAGCTTGCAGTTATGTTTTTAGTTTTAAATTGAAATCTGTCACAACTTCGTCCAGCTCACAAGTTCCTAGAATCAAAGTGACACAATGTACTTACAATTGATAATCCAAGAACACCTATCATTTTAACAGAAAAATGTCTTAACTGCTCTTTACTGTACATACTCATACATTTTTAGAACCAAAGGGACACAGTATTTAATTGATATTACAAGAAATGAGATCATTTGGATAGAAAAATGTCAAATCTGATACTTATAGTCTCATGTAGGCTTCATTATTTTGAAAGGCAGCCAATTCCACACACAAAACAGACTAACCTATAGAAGTGAAAGTTTATAGGATGACCTTGAATACAAAAATGAGGTTTCAAACCCATCCACCTGAAGCGCTAGTTGCAATTGAGTTGTCGAAACAGGCCTAGCAGCTAAGGCCTTTAGCACGAAAAGAAGAAAACATTTTAAAATTCATCATAGCTGTCATATAGTTGTTGTCACCATCATAGGTCACCATTGTCTTTTATATATTGTTTCCTTTTGCCATTCGTTGCTGTTATTTGTGTTTTAATAAGGTACTGTAAATGTTATCAAGTGTGATAATTCATAATATTATAATAACTTCATAATGGTTGGTGTACAGACATTACATCAAAACGGCATAGGTTTCCCAAACATAACCCTTTGTTGTTGAATGAATTCGCAATCCAAAACTAAAGGAATTAAGCGCTGAACAGATTTAAAGAGTGCAACAGATATTTTGAACCACAATATGTTGTTATTGGGACAAAAAGGGGCCTCACTCGTAAAGCTGATCCCACAATCCTTTCAGGATTGATCAAAAAGTGATGGGAAATAAGTAATATTATCACTCTTAGGTATTACTTAGCGCGTGGTAAATTGTAAATTGCATTTAGGAATTCCTAAATTCGTTTTAGGTATTACCTGACTTCAGGAAATGGTTAGTGGAATCGGGCATTAGTCATTCAAATAAACAAACTTTTATTAGAAAAAAAGCGCGATGAAATAGTTCTGAACCCATCCACTGCGATCGCTGAAATTCTTCTTCTCTTAGTCTGTTTTTCGGCCTCAGCTGCCTTGCCTATTTCGACAACTCAATTGCAACTAGCGCTTCAGGTGGATGGGTTTGACACCTCATTTTTTCATTCTAGGTAATCCTATTAGACTTTCATTTCTATAGGTTAGACTGTTTTGTGATTCCACCTTCGTTTTTCATTAAATAACGTATCTTTTTTTTTAAGCTAGATTTCTTCTCTCCCGTTGTCAAAAAATAACATCCCAAATATCTAATAATAGTTACCATGTTTACACACATTCAATTTATATTTTCTAATAATGTTTCGTCCTCCAGAACAATATGACCGACCTGTCAAAGTTTTGGAATGGTTCATATTAAGTAATTTCATGTAAAGATACATTTCGATTGATTCAGAATCAACATAATGATTCAGAGAAGCCATCTATCGTGGTTAAAATATCCTATCCGTGGTTCCATGCTTAGGTACATAATTTTATATTTATACAAATCTAAATTCAAACACTTGACCCGACAACGATTACCTAATTCAAAAATTTTACTTTTCAATGTTATGTTCACGAACTTTCTCTTTTTTCGTCAGTTACTCGAGAGCAAGAGTTTCGGTTCCTTTTAAAAGACTCTTCATTCATGTAGTTTGAGACATGCACCTCAATTTTAACATATACAAGGTGTTTTGAGTTGATTTGCATTTCTACTTTAGTGTTTCACTGTAGTCCGAGATATTTTTTCAATTTAGAATTAACTAATTATAATTCTTGCTAAATTGAAATTTTTTACATTGTATATCGACTGTATTCTGCTACTATTGAAATCAGTTTCTCGATAAATCGAGTAATGAAGCTGGAGTGACGTTAAATTCACATTTATCGGCTGTTGTAATGTAATTGGATACCGTTGAATACTGATTTTCCATTTACTCCACGACAAAAACCCTGTTTTATTTATTTTTTGGGTAGCTAGCTAGATGCTTTGGAAGTATATTACAAAGAAGTCAAATAAGTGCCAAAGAATGATGCCTATGAAAAATTGCAATTGGATTCAAGAACTACAAATTCAATGAACGGAAAAATTCTACATTGCAAAATTAATAACATTACTGTGTTGTGCGATAATTTCCAAAAGAAACCTTCATAGAACGGGTTAAAATGGAAAATAAAAAATAATAAATATACCTAAAGGGGCAGTCATGGTGGAATTCCTACAGAATCTCTCACACACACACATACTACTTTCCAAACGGGCCCTTCACAAAATATATCTAGCGAGAGCAGGGTATGTATTCCTTCCTGGTCGTCGGACTATCTACGTTTTATTTGGTTAATGGCGGGATCCGAGTAGTCTGACAAACTGTCATTAAAAATGAATTTATGAAGTGGTTCCACTTGCTTCAACTGCCTCCTATTAAAATTGACCAGACTTTTGCCTAGATATGTCCACTTATTTTCCTCCTAAGTTCTCTACCTGGTGGTTTCGGGCCGTTAGCTGACCTATCAGTCACTTCATCAACTATAGTTTGGCAAGGTTATCTGAAGCTAAGGGGCATCGGTAAGAGGCGAGGAAACATGGCGTATATCTGTCATAAACGTACCTATTTTACCAAGTAAAACTGAAAATACAAAGACTATACCAACGCTACGGGATAGCTTTAGCTTCTCCATGGTTAAACGTGGCAATATCGAATGTTTTCGACTGCATTTCTTTCACAGCTTCAGATAAACTTGCCAAAGTATACTGGCTGTTTCGTGGAGGTGGAGGTAGCGTTTTCCAGACTCCCGTTTCGGTATAGCTGGAAAATGTCGTCGTTTCTCTTGGAGGTGGATTTCCTGTTTTCATTACCGTTCGCTGGATGTTCCTCCTGACAGTTAGTGCTGTCGGTCTTGAGCACTAGTTGAAACAGTGTAGTCCTCCGCACTCAACGATTGGTGCTAACCCAGCATGTCGTCAGTTCATGATGTAGTTCCTGGCCATTGTAGCATTGTATTGGTCCATTTTCTCTCAGCTGTTCTCCCCTATGTTCCTCAAGTAATGAATGTTTTGGATCATTATTATATCCCCTTTTTCACATCAGCTGCACAATGGTTTCCTTCCACTATACCTAGAGATGATCTGGTCGATTTTGCCAAACAAGATGCCTAGATAAAAATGACTGTCTTTTTTCATAAATAAATGCGAATGCACATTATCTCACCAGGCTGCAGCTTCTTTTTGGATAGAGATACAGCCCATTATAAATCTGGTTCTAAATACCACATAAAAGGTTACTCTTATCCTACACTTCATATTTATGGACTTTAGGCATCACCCTGTATGTTCAAATATATATACACACGCAGGAAAGTAAGTTGGTCGCGCTCTTGAACTTTCGTTCGAGTGCTTTGGCCCTGGCAAAGAAACAATGTGGCCCTGAACCAGAAGAGAAATTTTGACGGTCGATGGAGATGGGTGACGACACATTTTTAAAGCGAGATTATTTTAAAATACAGATTTTAGTGAAAAGTACCTAATAATAACATGATGCGTTTTGATTGAATTGGTCGAATGTTATCACTTTTTTATTTTAATTAGAAATATTTATTGAAATTATTAATTATTTAGTGATACTTATAGAAACATGAATTAATTAAGAACGAAGTATGATTTAATGGATGATTATTTGAAATATTATGATCAATACTTGGATTTTTTCTGAAACTCTTACCACAAAATATTTCTGAATTTTTTCATCGCATTTTATCTCCTTTTTAAAATGAGAGCATCTCCAGCTCTTTTTTTTTCCAAAGGAGCCGTTCCTTTGCCGCTACCACCTCAGCCTCCTGGGCTTATTGTGGATACTCCTAGTGTTCTGACTACAACCTATTCAGCCAATCCGTTCCCTGTATTAGCTCATACAGGTTCTCTGCTGGTTAAATGAAGAAGTCTTCTGGAGTCATTTGGGTTCTGCCATACAGTTTCTGCCTTTTGTGGTCCAGCGACTTACAGTTGCATAGTATATGCAGAGCTGCTGCGGTATCCTTCTTGCATCTTCTGCATATAAGGTCTCCGTTATACAGCCCTATTTTGTTTAGGTGCTCCTTTGTGGAAAAGTGTCCCGTAAGTAGCCCCGTTATGGTGCGTAGTTTGTTTCTGCTCATTGAGAGCAGTTCTTTCGCCACTTTTTCTGATGTTTTTTTTATGAATTCCTTCTCATGTATTTGCCTGGTCGTATTCTTCCAGTGTTTATTGTGTTGTTCTTTCACCCACCCTTTTAACCATGACCTCGTTAAGCATCTGAGGATGCCCACAGCAGCTTCGGGTCCGTTCATCAGAGTTGACGATCCTACTCTTGCGAGTTCGTCAGCTTTTTCATTGCCTGCGATTCCTTTGTGACCTGGGACCTACTCCAGTGTTAAACTGTTCCGAGTCGCCAGTCTTCTAAGTTCTTCGCCGCATTCCCATACTAGCCGAGATGTCACCCTATAGCTCTGAAGTGCTTTAAGGGCAGTTTGACTGTTACTGTAGATCCTTATCTGCCTGTTGTTATAGGCTTTCATATTATTTGCCCTTGCACATGCACATTGCACATTATGACTCATTGTAGCCGAGAAAAGTCTAGCATTGTCTCCAGCACCGCTGAAGGAGTAGTCCTCATTGCCCCTGTAATGCCAATGCATGCAAGTCTTTGGACCTTGCTTAGTTTTAGCATAGCAGAGGATTGTCTGATCTTTGGACTCCATACCAGAGATGCATATGTGATCCTGGGAATGACAACCATTTTATACAGCCAGTGTACCATGCTGGGTCTAAGTCCCCATTTAGTACCATAAGTGCGTCTGGCAACCATGAAGGTCACCTCAGCTTTCTTGATCACGTGCCGAAGGTGTCGGTTCCAAGTTAAGCCTGGGTCTAGGATAACCCCAAGATGTTTTACTTCATCCGACAATCGTATTGGTTCACCTTGGAGGGTCAGAGGGCCAAGTCCTTCCCTTTTCCTTCTTCTGGTGAACGCAATTATCTGTGTTTTTGAAGGACTAATACGTAGCCCTTCTTTTACAGTCCAGCCTGTTACTACATTTAAAGCCATCTGGCTTCTCCAGCTTTGTTTACTACCTTCTTAATTTCAGTTAAATTGATTAATATTTTGCAAGTATCCAAGTAATTACTGTGATGTATTCAATCCTAATCATTCATGATATATTTATACTATTTGTTTGTGTTTGTTCTGGATTTTCGGTGAAAGCCTGATTTGATTTACCCACTGTTCAAATAATGTTAATAAACCGGTAGCCCGTGACACGTGTTTGCTGAAACGTTTGCTATTAACAAATAATAAAATTACTTCATACTTTTTCCAACTGACCTAAGCGTCACTTTCTGTCTGGAAGGTGATAAAGCAGCAGAAACTAGACCTAGCGCGGTCGAATCGGGTTGACAATGTTTTATGGTTAATGGTTTCACCCCGTGCTCGGGTGTAAAAGCTGATGGGAAAATTAAAAAGGAAGAATTGTAGACTCCATTCACCTACTCATGAAGAATAAATTTGGGTCGATAGTACAAGTATACATAGGCGTGCGCAGACTATTTTATTAGGGAGGGGTGGTTAAATATCAAATCGGAATCTTTTGATGGAAAGACTAAGAGCTGTGCAACAGAAACATTGCTTTTGCATATTGTCGCCCTTCACTTAATCGTAATTCATTTTAAGAATAAAGAACTGCTTCCTCGTATCATTGAGAGAACGTTAAAATTTGAAAATGATAAAATGTTTTTAGAGTGATATTTTGAAGACTTGAGGTGAGCAGATTAGGGTGGTCCATGGCCCTCCTGTAGGCACGCCTATGCAAGAATATTTTATCCGCAAATCACTGGGAAACTTTGACATAGCAGGCAAAAGACAAAGTCAAGATTTCCTATTCACTAGCTTCCTACAAAATCGAATATATACAACACAGGTATCCGAGGAAAAGCATTTAGAATTTGCGGAAAAATAGTATGTTTAACTCGTAGAAAAAGCCACGTTCTTGGACTCTGTTTTACCAAGTCTCATCGCCTAGATGTTCATTTTGAAATAAATTAGTATATTTGCACGTGAAGTACTTCAGAGCTCAATTATCATTATCGTAAATTACACTTTTCCACTCTAATCACATTGAAGAACATTATTAAATACTTCTCTAATTTTTGTCATTGTCATTATAACTTCATCAAATTAAAATGTATAGTCCTTTTTAACGTTTTTTCTCATGAAACTAACAATGCTTCGCTCATTAGGTGCAGTATATTCGTTTAATTTAGTCATTTATTCAATATTTTCATAAAAACAAGCTAATTTGAGAATAGTATAATATTCTTCAACGAGTACAGAATGATGGCTATTATTCAAGCGGATGAAGTTTCCAAAACGAAGGAGCGCAGCGAGTGAGTTTTGGAATCATCCAAATGAATAATAGCCATTCTACACAAGTAAAAGACTATACTTTCTCCACGACTAAAAGGAAAAAGCTTCCAGTGAGGATCGAACTTCGATCGTCCGCGCCATAGTCAACCACCACTAGGCTATAGAGTATATTTATAAAAATGTGAAGAGTAAATATATATACGTAACTCATATTTTTATTCGGAACCCTTACATTTATAAATGAAACTAATTCCGGGAGGCGTACATATTCACTATCGCTACTGTTGTCCATTTTTTTCTCTTATAATACGTAAAATTATGATTTGATTATTATTTTGACGTTTCAAACGACGCGCTGTCAGAAGCGATTTGCGTTCTTAGGTATTTGGCGTTTTGAAGAGATGATTTGATTTATTCATTTTGTCCACGACCACCTAATAATAAGTCAATATTTTACCTCCTAACTAAAGGTATATGGTACTTATATATCAACTGTCGTGAATTATGGTTCATAATACACTGTAGTGTATTATGGTTCATAATTCCCGACTAAAGATGGGGGTACAATATGAAATAAACTATCAAATCTGTGTATTTTGTTCAGGAAATTTGTTTCTGACATATATGGTATCTATAAAATATTTAAAATATTGTAATTTTTAGTATTGATACTTTTCATAACGATATTTTCTAATATTAAGTATTTCAAAACAATATATTTATAACGGTACGTTGTATTGATACTTTCTACAGTATCGCCCATCTCTATATAAGTATGTCAAATTATTTGAAGTAGCTGCCACAACATTTTGAGGTTAGTAATATGCCAAATCGCTACTGACTTTTATTTATTAATAAATTAATTAAGTGTCATGGACAAAGTATAGTATTCTACTCGCAATTTATGGCCATAATTCACTTGGGTGACTTGCGCCCCTCGCCTGCGGCTCGTGACGCAAACGTCACCCATCGTGAATTATGGCTATCATAAACTGCTCGTTTAATAATATACTATTATTTCATTTTAGCGTTAATTCTGATAAGAATAGAATGTGATTGGCTAACGAGAGTGAATTATTTTTATTATTCACTGGTGTGAAGAATTTATATCATTATGCAGCCAAATATGTAAAAATAATTTGTGCGTTATTATTTAGTCGTGGGGAAAATAGTTTATAGCTACTGGGATAAATAAAATTTCCCACTTATATGGTTCAAAGAAAAAGAGAAAAAATAGTAGAAAGTCTGAATATTGCATATATCTAGTATAGTCAAAAGCGCTCTTATCTGCGGGTTCAAAGGTCACTAACCATATGTATCAAATCAGAAGACACAGAGGTTACCAAAATGTGAGATTCCAATTATACCCGGAGAAAAAAATGATGGTTTATGTTCACTGCACTAGTTGACGAATTTCCACTTTTTCATTCATTCTCGAAATAATCCATCAGATTAAGTACCATTTTCTTTGCTTGAGGATGTGAAATACCGGAAAACTGCTTCTTCTAGAGTTACTGGCTAAATGAACAATAGTCCCTCGGCCCAAAAAAAAAAACTGCTTCTTATTATTCATATTGTCACTTTGAATTGTCAAAGTGACATGACTGACATTTAAATAAAAAACGTAGAACGTGCCGCGGGACACACGGTAGGAATTTTAGTTCCTTTTAAGCAAAAATTATGTAATATATCTGACGTTATAGATAAACAATTTGCATATTCCTCAGTGGTCGAGTAGTAAGCAAACCAGACTCTGACGCGGTAGACCCAGGTTCGATTCCCCGTGAAGAAATCCACACTAGTTGCACAAACTACTAATTCTATCAAAATATGCCCTTTTACATTTAAAAAGAACCTGCCAAATGTCAAATCAATTTATCCCATCCATTTTGAATTTATCGAATTGAAACATTCAAGTTTTCAAAATTTCAACACCCTGTATTTCGAAAAGTAAATGTGCTAGACCCCTTAATCCTCATATCATTTTGTCCAATTTTACGAGAGGAATCTACATGCAAACGTTATAATTACCCTTAACGTTCGAGATGCTTATACCATTTTTTGCGCGATCGTATTGAAATAAATTCCGAATAAAATAATTCAAATTTCTTCGAAATGAACGAAATGTCAAAAGTGACATTCATACTTCTCGATCAGTTTGAAATATATTTTGCATTTTGGTGAAATTGTTTTTATTTATAACTTTTCGACGTCTGAACGGTAAGTAAATCACTTACCGACGTGTTAAACTTAGGAACCAGTAAACACAACCTACCGTCCTGACAACCGATGCTGTAAATAAACAAAAAAGATCAATCGCGCAAAAAAAATTATGGAAATAATAGTAAAAATTTATCCGAACAAATTCAAGTAGATCACCAGCACTGCGAATACCAGCTTTGCATAGAATTTCAATATATTATCGGTGGTTCAGTGGTAGAATGCTCGCCTTCCACGCGGGCGGACCGGGTTCGATTCCCGGCCAAAGCATATGAATCGCTGCTTGGTAAACGAGAGAGAGACTCAGGAGAGAGCACACGCACAGAAGCGAGGCACATAACGAAGCAACGTAACATAACGTAACGGTCAGATCTTTTGCGTCGCGACCCCCGGTCGCTCAAACATAACCTAACGTAAAGAACTAAAGTTCCAAAAACTTCGATGATGAAAGACTTTTTGAAATCGCTGAAAACCAAATACATACCCTTTTTTCTCCCGTCAAAATTGCATAAGTCTGTCTTATTTATCTTACGGATTTTATTTGGAAGTTATGATTGAACGCAATAAAAGAAAACAAAAACTAAGTACAAGAGAGGAGACAGAATTGGGCTGTGATTTAGGTTATAACCTTACAAATGATTAAAAGTTGGGAAAATATTCTGCTACAAATGGGGTATTGTAGAACTGCCTTGGTGACTGTTCAAGTGCTTTCCTTCCCCAAATAAACACCCTGTAGATCATTTTGATTCAAATGAGTAAAACTTTTATTAATAATTAATCAAAAAGCGTAGCAACTTTGAAACAAAATAAAGGGTTAGGGTTGGGAAATTTTGATGCGGAATTCTAACAAATAAAATTGTTATGAAAAGGGAAAGCAAATAATCGTACCTTTGTCGACTGTAATATAACGTTGAAAATAAAAATACTCCCGGACTTTGCACGACTTTTACATTGTCAACCTATCCGTTGATTGGAATAAATTTATAGTGCGTTGATCTTGGTCATATGGATCGTTTTCGAGAAGTTTCAGATCCGTAATAGTGGGAAATAACTTTCACCGATTCGTAATCATACGTTGAAAGCTATTTTAAAATAAACTGACCTAAGTAGACTAAGATTATCACATAGTTTTTTTGTTTACGGACATTTCAATTCAGTAATATCTCATTTAAGTATGCTGGTTTTTATTAAACGATAGAATGGGGTATTAAACCAATATCCGGTTTTTGGTATTTATTAAAATATATCAGTACCTCTATGCAAAAATCAATTTACAAGTTTTTTAGACCGAATATTTGTGGAGAAAACTGGAAATTAATAGTTTTAATAGTTCCTAAATGTTTCACTACAGATACGATTAGCCAGTTACAAAAATGCCATTCGAATTTGAAAAAAAAGAAAAATTAAGTTAGTCAATAATTTATTGAATACCCTAGTTTTTGGTGAAATAGACAGCAAGTCTATACGGTTAATTTTTCAATAATGAATATATTTAATTGTATCTCAATATTTTTGTGTTAGTGGAATATACTGCTTCTTCTTCAACTAACTATCAACATTGAATAAAAATCATATGTTTTTGTTAAGTTCAACACCTGATAACACCTCATTGGAGAAAATGGAGATTGTTTTATAAATAAAATGGCTAGACACCCCTTATGGGGTTGCGTCGCATAAATGCTTTCTAGATCCACTTTCTGGGGTGGATCAATCCCCTTCATTTCATTATTTTCTCGCTTATTTTTTTCCATAGTCTCCTATCCCTCGTTTTTTCTTTCCATCTGACGATTCCTATCATTCTCAAATCCTCTTCCACCTCCTTCAGCCACTTAGATCTGGGTCTTCCTTGCCTTCTCCTACCACCTGGTTCCCACTGTATTATTGAGCAAACGAGTGCTCGCTCACCTTCTCTCCATACATGTCCGAACTATTTCTTTCTTTGTCTCTTTATTCTGTTCACTATATCTTCCCCGTTTATTTCTCTCAGTATTTCATGATTCATACGTTGCCTGTATTCATTGTCGTCGGTTTTTATTGGCACTAGAATTGTTCTCATTATTTTTCGTTCTAATATCCTCAACTCCTCTTCATCTCTTTTTGTCATTCTTATCGTTTCTGCTCCATACATTATCACAGGTCTTATTATTGTGTTGTAAATGTTAAATTTAGTGTATCTTCTCATTAGATTGCTTTTCAATAGTTTCTTATTGGCATAGTATACCCTATTAGCAGCCATTATTTTTTCGTCCATCTCTGATCTTCGTTCCTCCTTACTGCTGATCATGACTCCTAGATATTTGAATTTTTCCACCCTATTTCTATCATTTTGTTTTCACACTGCTTACCAACTCTCATTATTTTATTTTTTTTCTATTTATTTTTAATCCCATTTTTCCTCTTCTTTTGTTAATTCTAGTAGCATTTGTTTCATGATATTCCTTCTTTTCGTTACTATCACTATGTCGTCTGCATATGCGACTATCTGGCCCCCGCTCGTTCTTAAATTTCCCTTGTTCTCATTTCTTAAGAACATGCTCCAGAGCCAAATTAAATAGTGTTGTTGATAGACCGTCACCCTGTCCTACGCCTCTATTAGATACAAAGCCCTCCGTTTCTACTTTACCTGTGAGTATCATCACTTTTGACTCCTTCATAGTCATTGCAATTAATCTTCTCAACTTATTTTCTATCCCCTGTTCCTTCAGTGCTCTCATCAGTTCACTTCGTCTTACTGAATCAAATGCTTGTTGGAAATCTATAAATAGCATTTCTATTTCCATTTTGTATTCATGGGTCTTTTCCATCATCTGCTTGATAGTATGAATTGTTTTAGAAGAAGAAAATATCTTGAAATAAGAATATTCTGCGTATGATACTATCAGTTGTGTTTTAAAATGAAATAGTTTATAAATGGATCGTTTTTTTCCAGAATCCTCTCACTAAAAATAATAAAAATATCGTTTCATTGAACATTACTGCCACTTTTTTATATATTTTCATTGAGTAAACACATCTGGGTGACTCAAATCGGTCATTCACATTTTATTTATTAACTGGGAACGGAGCGTTTTACCTATAACACACAGTCAAGCACTCACGAGACCACAGAAAAGTAGGTGAAGGTTCAAGGCATGTAAGAATTAAAAAGTTGATGATCGCTATAGACGCATCAGGGAAGCACCAATGGCCAGGGGTAATATTTTAACTATGATATTAGATTTTAAAATAAACTCTCTCAAAACGAGGATATAATTTTTTTAGCCCCATTACGTTAGTCTCTCCTACCGCACAACCCTCGAAAGAGAAGACTTTTCTTTAAGGTTTAAGCTGTAGCACCCAGAAATTTTCACTTTTTAATTTTTTTCTTTCCTCAATATATTTCTTTTTCTATTCCGTTTTTCTTCTCTCACTCTACTCCTCCTTCTCCTCATCCATTAATGGATATAGTGGATAGTCCTGATTTTATGTACACGCTGAATAGATCTCCCATTGTTTAGTCCTGACTATTAACGCTCCAAAGGCATGACAAATATAACTCAACTCAGTTTATTTAGAATAAAATACACTCCAATAAAAATACATCAAAAATAGCACGGAAACTATTTTTCATCCAGAATCGTTTAGTAATATAGATATTTCTTACCTTCAAAACGGTAGGAAAGTGAATCACAACTTTCACCTTCAGGAAGAAAAGAATATTCCGTTCACCGATAGCCAACCCAAGTAGCAATTTAAATTCTATAAGGTTTGTATAAACAGCTACAAGATATGTCTTATAGGATACTTAAATTCTTATAACGGTCTACAAAACAATTATATGATCCTTATACAACTGTTTGGTTGCATAACATTCCTATTAAAAGTTTATACAACTCTTATTTGACTGTTTTATAATTATTTATACAGCTACTATAAAATGATTTAATAGTGTGTCATGTAGTCACATCTATAAAATGGGATTGAATCGGGCTCTATGAAGGTCTTACAAAATGGTAGTATAATGCAATATATTTTTTAATAATGCTGTTATTTCGAGCACAATGGAAACATTTTGTCATCTAGCAATTTATGAGAGCATTCCATTTTTTAGTGAAGAATATCAGAGCCAAATTATATTTCAACTTGAACGTGCATCATACATTTCATTTGTAGAAATGGAGACTTATCAAAACGACTTGGGCCGCTTAGGCGGACATCGATAGTAAAAATTATAATTTCATGTGGATGGTTTAATAGCACAAATGTTGATGCGCCGCAAATTTTACTGATAGACTATAGGTATATATTTGGCAAGAAAATGAAAAGCTTCAATTCTGGTTAAGTTTTAAGTAGATACTGGAAAAAAATAATAAAATAGAATATCCCAAAATACTTTTTTTATGACTTTAATAGTTTATCACTTCATATGGATATTCTTTGACAATATAATTTTCTAAATAATGATAAAGTCACATTTTTCAATATAGTTTCATGTTTACAACTCAATTGCTTATAATGGCGGCGAAAGCAGTACAAGAATTGCTTATTTCAACATGGCGATTTATGAAGCAACAATTTTATCCCAAAAAAATGCCTTAAACAATATTTTATTGTCAAATGGAACGGTATACAATAACTGTTTTATAACGAAGAATATTTAGGCACTTTACAACTAAAAAGTGTTTTATAATGCAACGCAATTGAATGCCATACAATATTTATTATACAACATTATACAGCTTCAATAAGACAAGCTTAAGTAACTATTTTATAATGTTGTAGCTGTTAGTTATATAGTATATTATAGAACTCTTATACAATGGGTATAACAGTCTTATAAAATGATATTTTTGATATTGTATAAACTGGCTTATAAGGTATTATATCATTTTAAAAGAAATGATCGTACAATGCGTTATAGCATATATTGTAAAAGTCACTATAGAATTCAATACAACAATTTTCTTCAAAAAACAAAATTATCGCAACAAAAGGCTTAATAAAAATGAAAAGTCCTTGAAACAACGCTATTTGACTACTATACAACAATTCAGTCCTCTTTGAATTCCATTTTGCTAGTTGGAAAGCGGCACTGAAGGCACTTGATTCAATAGAGGTCAGTTCTAAGCTAGTATGGGATTGTTTAGTGCCTCAAACCTCATTAAATCTAATCTCCACGCTAGCTGGAAAAGTACTTTTTTCTACTACCGTGTGTAAAGTACGTACTTTAGACACATTTTCGAGTGCGTAAAACTTTATTTTACGCACTAGTGCGTAAAGAGTTTTACTTTACGCACTAGTGCGTAAAGAAAAAATTCCAATATGTATGTAGTTATAGATATCCAGTCTTATAAAAATATAGGTATAATAAACGGATATTAAATCAAAGTTTTTTTCATAAATTGGAGATAGAAACCTATAGAATTCGGTAAAATAACCTAATAATTATTTAACAATTATTGTTAAATAATTATTAAGTACTGGAAATAATACGGTAAATAGGTATAAGTTGGCGGTGAGTGACTGACATTTCTTTGTGAATTGAATCTGACATTTGAAATTTAAATTGAGATCTTCCGACTATACCTAGAGTAAGCAATTGTATTTTATATTCAGGAATTGAATTTTTTTAGAAAACTATGATGTTATTTTAGATTATTATAAAAAGACTCTAAAGAAAAATTTAACTTACTTTACGCACTAGTGCGTAAAGTATGTTTCTTTACGCACTAGTGCGTAAAGAAAATTACTATTAAACTTTTGTATTTCAATTAAATATTCGCTAGTAGAAAAAATATTGTATGCAATTCGTGTGTAAAGACCTTTTTTTCGACTCATGTGATTGTCGCATTCGCCTGCGGCTCATGCGACAATATTCACATTCGTCAAAAAAAAGGCTACTTTACACACTAGTTACATAAATAACTATTTTGTGCGATCGATCTTTTTTTTCATTTACAGCATCGGTTGTCAGGATGGTAGGTTGTGTTTACTGGTTTCTAAGTCTAACACGTCGGTAAGTGATTCACTTACCGTTCAGACGTCGGTAAGTAAATTACTTACCGACGTCTTAGCCCTACATACATTTTGATGGTCCTAAATAATATATTACTTCATTCATTACACGAAAGGAACAAAAAAAAAATAAGATCTATATTTTTTTAATGAACAGAAACGAACAGAACAATACAAAAAGTAATAAATAGCATAAAAACAATTTCACCAAAATGCAAATTAAATTTTAAACTGATCGAGAGAAGTATAAACGTCACTTTTGACATTTAGTTCATTCCGAAGAAATTTAAATTACTTTATTCGAAGTTTATTTCAATACGATCGCGCAAAAAATGGTATAAG